>JAOVVH010155794.1:0-12147 GCA_028566435.1 Scorpiodoras heckelii | reverse complement strand
AAACACACACACACCCCCCCACCCACACACACACACACACACACACACACACACACACACACACACACACACACCAGTGAAGTGAACACACCCCGGGGCTCCCGGGGAGCAGTGAGGGTTAGGTGCCTTGGCACTACAGTCATGACTTGTCGGTCACGGGGATCAAACCAGTGACCTTCCTGTCACAAGGCTCGTTCCTTAACCACAAGCCCACAGTTGCCTTGCTCAAGGGGCTACCAGTTGCCCTCTGCAGAAATTTCCTGCTCCAAATGGCTCTGTTGACAACACAACACACTACCATGCAAACACCGGGTTTTAAATGTAAAATGGGACCAGAAATGTTTGTGTGTCAGTAATGAAAGCAATGACATTACATAATAGACCACTTTTCAGACAAAAAATAATGAAGGCTGCTGGAGTTTGCATGCAAAAAAAGAAGCAAGTGTGATAGTCAAACTCTCCAGAAGAGCTGTGGAAGACACACCAAGATGCTCAGTACAATATACACTCTTTTTGCACTGACTCAATAAGGCAGAACTCAATAACAAAAGCTGTGCCTAAGACTTTTGCACAGTACTGTATTTGGCCTGGGATTTGAGCCTGCAGCATTTACCTACTAGCACGTAGCCATAACCACTAAGCAATCACAGTACCACAAACAGCATTAACTGACAGAAGAGGAAAAATCCTTTTTTTTCTTTTCATTATAAAAGCATCTTTCACTTTCTGCTTTTTCCAAATATAAAATTCAGCTGCCTTACATAACTCATTACTTAATTCCATAAAACTGTACACTGTGTTTGGGAGTCTTTGGGTGAGTTTACAGGGGAGGGGCATAAAATATATTCAGAAAAAAGGAAACCGGGGTACAGAATTCAGCTGCTGATATCATATTAGAGGCACTGGCATGGTTGAGACATGGTTGCCTAGAAACTGCCTCTGGCCTACAGTGACTCAAGGCTGGATATACAATAGCCAGACTCTTTAAATTATTTTTAAAGGTTTGTTCATCCAGATCATTGTGCCAAAACAAACAAACAAACAAACAAAAAAACACACCTAATGTGAGAAAGGTTCCTTAGCATGTTTAGTAGAAAAATATTAACTGCATGCTTTAACTGCAGAGTAATACATTTCACTTTAAGTGGATGTCATCTGACCCATTGCTGCTTCTGCAGATTGCAGAAGCAATATGTGTGGACACAATTCTTTCTTTTGCTTGGAAAATAGTAGTGTATGCAGTAATAATGCAAGGACCATTTCTTTTAGAAAGCAAAGAATGGCTGGTATTCTTTTGAGTGCAGCTGCTGTCTTTAATACACTATGCAAAACATTATAGCTTACATTCTAATGGCTAAATGCACCAAAACCACAAAAGTTCTGTACTGCACAGGTTATGCAGAATGCTTCTGTAATATCTATTGCTAGTAAAGTCTTCCTCAAAAACTTATGGCTTATGCATGTTTATACTTTTTATATCAAGCAGGAACATTGCTAGACAAAGTCCTACTGAGACACAGGCTCCCCATTCCTTAAATCACACAATTTTTCTAGAAATTTTTGGGTCTGCTTCGCTCCTCCTGACAATCCTGGAGATGTACCCAGATTCAAGGCTGAACTGAACCAATTATACACCCAAAGGATACTGTAGTGGGAGGGGTTTACAGACAATGTTATTGCGCCCAGTTGGACTGGAGCATGATGATATAAAAGTCTTTTAGGTAGATATTGAGTTCCATTGATTACATTAATAACTGCAATGCAAAATGTTAAACATAACAGCATTTTATAAATCTCAATATAAGTAAGTACAATAACACACTGTTTTGTCCTCTCTGAGGCACCACACAGCATGTAATCCAGTTATAACTACATCATACACACACAGATTTACACATCTGGATACACATCTGAAGTTTTATTAAACTTCAGTAGTGTCCTGTTTTCTCTTCATATATTCTCTCACACGCACACATACACATGTGGAGAGAGTTTTAAAATATAATCTATCACCAGTTTAGAATTTGCTTTGCCCCCCTGAATAAAGAAAATAAAAATGTTTGTTCTTGTGGACCTTCTCATCTTAGTATTGAGGGTATGCACGTGACATCACCATACATGGAAGTCACTTCAGTTATACCCATGGAGTTTCAGGAAAATCTGTGTATCATTCTTTCACTTGTTTTTCAAAATTAAACCAAAAATTAAAAAACATACAAAAAAACCCCACTTGTTCTTTCAACATGCTTCCAAAACCAAAATGAAAAAAGTGGATGACATTTTTCAATTTCCAATTTTGTGCTTAAATCAAAAATGAAAGAAACATAACAAGCACTCACATTCTATTTTGTTTTTGTTTTTTTTCATCAGTCACAAGTGGCGTGATCCAAAAGTGACTACAGTAAAGTTTTATATTGGGCATTTCCTTTACAAGCGAGATTCTCTGAATTTCTCACACAAAGAACATAAATTGTGTGTTCTCTTACTCTTGAGTGGACACAGAACCAAGTACAGTGGAATCTATAAAGCCCACTGAAGCTAAACTTTCAGATACACCAGTAAGCAGGGTTTTATAGTGATGGCATGACATGGGCGCCCCACACACACACACACACACACAAAGATAGTTGTTGTAAAAATATCTGTAATTTAACAGTACATTCTTGATTTGATTTTACAGAAAAATGCAATTTTCTTAGGGCAGTGGAGCTTTGCAGTAACTTACAGTAATCTGTGAACATGCCAAACAGGCCCTCCTACTAAACACAATGGCTAAGTTCCAAATTGCACTGTGCTCTGTGTGCTATTAAGAGAATGAGTCTGTACACGCTATGTAGTGCATTCTGTGCAGCACATAGTGATTTGGAATTCGGGTAATGTCTTCCGGATTCTTTTTTAATGAAGATGATTTACTGGTGCTGGCAACTCTGTGGTAAAATAATCAGCAAAAAAAAAAAGTAATCTAAAAGAATCCTACTAACCAATAACATACAGCATATATTGCCCCAGTGAACAAGCTAAATGTTTTAATGTTACATTTGCATATTTGGCTGGCTAGACATCCCCCAGACTGTTTTCTGGTTAAGCTAAAGTTAGCTAGTATCAGATTCTTTCACTTATAATTTTTTTCATATTGGACATAATAATTTAAATGATTTTAATGAAGCAATGTTTGATTAGTAATGAGCTGGCTAAGCTGTTTAGCTGCCTATCAGACAGCTTACTAGCTAGTCAGACAGGTTTCTAGATAAGCTAGGTAATGGTATCATATTTGTGACTTGCACTCGTGCCTATACACTCAACATAATTTTAATTCAAATTTTCTCTATATATGTTTTAGAGAATGACCATGAGTGTAAGGGGTCCAGTTCCGCCACCGACCCCATGGAGGTGCCGCTTAGCTGACGCACCATCGAGCAGAAACAGGAGATGTAGACGGTGGTAAATACTACATATCCCTACCGACACTGGGGCAACCACGGACAAATGGGCGCACGTGGTCTAGCTCTATTTAACCTCTTAGCGCCCCTAGATCTGCACCAGCAACAACAAGCACAATCTGTTTGCTGTAAGCGTCGCATATTCTTAAAACATAATCCAAAATTGCAACTTAAAACTATTAGTATTAGTACACCTATGTGTATACCAATTTTTAGCTGTCTACATTTAATGGTCTGCCAGAAATCACATCCTAAATGAAGTAAATTAACTGGGATCGCCCCTAGTGTTTACATACGGAACACGCCTCTTCCATTTGATTAGCCCTTTAAACATATTAAATGTCCATTATGATTTCGGATTTTGTCATAAAACATTTATTTACCATCTAAGCAAATACATAAACCCACTGAACAGTTTATCAGATGTCAGTAAAGTTGTTTATTTTTCTTGCTTACCGGTTCATGTTTTTCTGCCATAACCATTACGCAATATTCTCAACCTCTTAGCAACTATAAAAAGGAAGTTTTCATGTACAGATCTTCGGGAATACAAAGCTAAGGATGTTCCTTCTTAGATTCTGTGTTTTTTATTGGCTCAAAACTGACTCTTTTCATGACTGATAGCATTTTGCACCAATAGCACGAGATCTGGCTCATGTTTGTGTTCAAGCCTGTCCTATCAAATCAGTTTACAGTGTCAGTCCTGCCTTCCAGAAGTGATTGACACGTTTCTTAGCCCATAGTTATGACCCTAAGGTCTACAGGAGACCAATCAGACCGGGTGTGAAACGCTGCAGGAGGGGGCTGATTCCTGTAAGATTCTGGAGTGTCTATATGCCCTGGAGAGCTGTGTTTACTCAGTGCCTGTTGCGCATCAATTTTGTGCATTTATTTAGATTCTTACAGTCATTTTGTGTTGTGGTTAGTCTTAAACCCTTCTGAAAACCATGATGAGAGGAGATTTACTTCTGCTGAGCTTCCTGATTAGTCGTTTTGGCATTGTTTACAATTGCTAAGCTAGTATGTTGGGGTTAGCTTGATGTCAAGGACACATTCATTCACGAAACTAATGTTTTCTCTACATGTAAGTAGTCTAAATACATCTAAACTCACATTTAGGCATGCAAAATATTATAATACTATATTTTACAGCGTTTAATCATCAGAAGACTAGCTTATGGCTTTACAAAAGTGATGTCATGTGGCGGCCATTTAAAGTTTAAAGGTCAAACAAAGCAACATGGCTGCTGATTTTTTTATGAAACACATAGTTCATCAAAACTGTTGCAATAAAGCAATATGCCGTGATATTTTATTTAAGAATTATTTACATATATTACAAATATTGATATTGGTCTCAAATGGACTTAGATTTGTCTGTTCTGTGACACAATGACACAAGACAAATGAAAACACATGCTGGATGTACAGAGACAGACTTCTTTGTTATGCATTTGAAGAGGTTTGGAGAGGTTTGGAAACGACTAAGTGCATCTTTTGGAAAATGCTGTGTAGCTCCTGAATACTATTATAGATCTGCTCCAAATTTTGAATCAGGAAGTGTAGAGTATGACTTAGCAAAAACACCCAATATCCATGTACACATTGCAAACCCCCAAAATAATAAGTGGTTTTATTTTTGTTTTTATTGTCATTTTTTATGTATATTTTGAACTCAAATGGAACTTAAATGAAGGTAATAAAAGCTTGGAGGTGAATGAGTGTCTGGGTCCAAGTGTCTTCTTCAACTTACCCCTTGAATGATCACTGTGCAACATGTAGAACTTCAGAAAACTAGGGTTCTAGCACAGTAGTACAAATCATTTATAAAATGAACTTGAACTTGGATCTGCAGCAAGAGGTTAGCTTAGGCTAGACTCGGTGTTGCATCGTTTGTTTATGATTTGTCAGGGACACTGGTATGCTAAGCCTACAGCAGCAAGGCGGTAGGGGAAACCCAAGGCAGGAAAAGGTCTGGGGAACTGGTGTGATCATCTCTTCTCTATCTTTCCCTCCTCACTCCTGTTCACGACATTAAATGGCACTTTCTGCATTTGATCGGGGCATTGCTTCACAGAAGAGGCTTTGCTCCAATCTTCCTTTCTCCCACTGTGTAAAAGTGATGTTTTTCTCCCTTTTCCTTTTTACTCATTATTTATTATCTGCTTTTTTTTCCTGGAGCGCTCAGTTCTCAGGCTTCTTAAGTTTATTTTCTGATGCACCATCACTGCCTTCGTGGTGCAGCCCATTAAGGCGCAGGCCATCTGTTCATTGCACAGTCAGTCAGCGTCTCGAGCCCGGCTCACGCCATCCTTATTTTGCTCTCTTTTTCCCTTTTAGTTTCCATTCCACCATATGCACATTTTATAAACGTGCCTTCGGTTTTGTCATTTTTTATTTACTTGTTTTCCTCTTTTTCCCTCTTAAGCTGAACTGCATGCATGTTTTGCAGTGCCACTATAGCTCTGCAAATTAAGACACAGCATATGTGTTCCTCACTTCCCTGGTCTGACCTTAGCCACAGGCTAGGTTTAACAGTTTCATTTTTATTGTTTTGTTTGCCCATTTTTGGAGTTATTTCTTCTTCCTAATCTCTGTTCTCCAGTTCATGTGATTGGGTCCACCAAAAACTGCCCCATAAGAGAAAGGTGAGACCACAATGGATCCAGTGGTGCTGGAGAATATGAAAGCAGCCTTCCAACATCAGTAAGCTGTTATCGAGCATCAGGGGCTGCTGCTGCAGAAAGTTGTTCATCAGCTGACCACCCTAATGGCACACCCAACCACAACCCCCCACCCGTGATCTCTTGCCTCTCCGGGAGAGCACTTAATTGGGCCACAGTGCTTTGGGAGCATAAAGCCTCCATATGCAACTGTGGAGGACTTTTCATCTGACATGCACCCCACCTTTTACAGCCCACCTGGGAGAAGGGAGGTGGCTACAAAGCTGATGTCTCTCTCACAGGGTGCGAGCTCCATAGCCAATTAGACCATTGAGTTCAGGACCCTACCAGCGAAAAATTGGCTGGAACAGGGAGGAGTTATCCTCCCTTTATCAGCTGGGCCTGAACTGCCATCTGAAGGATGTTAGCCACCTGGGACCTCCCAGAGGACTTAGAGTCCCTTTGTAATGTGTGTACTTGACTAGATGCCTGCATTTGCCAACGCAATCTTAAGCATAGGGCGGAGCAGTGCACAACACCCCAGCAACCCGCATGGCAATCCCACTCTGAAGTGCCAAGAAGGGCCCAATTGCCTGAACCCATGCAGTTACGGGAGACCAGCTTGGGGTTAATAGTAATAGGTCAGGAAACGCTCCTGCTCTCACCAGGTCAGGGAGGGTGAGAGTGAAGGAAAAGGCTCCCTCATTTTCTGGGCTAAGTCTTCCAGCCATCTTATGCTGGGAGCCCAGCAATCAGTGCCAACTCCACACCTGCATTGACTCGGGAGTGGCTGAATCATTTATTGACTCCAGTTTGGCTCACAAGATAGGATTGCCAGTGGAGCAGTTGCCCCAACCCATTGCGGTAGTGACCCTTGATGGTAGGTTCTTGGGAGATGGCCCCGTTTCCTATAGTAACTATCCTTTTGCACTCCATCTAGGGACTTGTATCACTGCTTCTAAACAGAGCCCCTCACCTTCAACTAGTCTTGGGCTGGAGCAGTGCAATCCCTGGGTAGATTGGTCCACAAGATCGATTTACGCTTGGGCTTCTCACTGCAAGGGTCACTGCCTCTCAACTGCATCCAGGTCAGTTCCGCCAGTTCCGAAGGAGGAGGACCTGTCCTGAGTTCCCCGAGAATACTGGGACCTCTGGCAGACCTTCAGCAAGGCTAGGACCCGGTTGTTGCCGCCACATCACCCATTTGACTGTGCAATTACCGGGTACCACACCCCCAAGGGGGTGCCTATTTTCTTTGACCACCACAAATTGGACCTGCACAACACCTACAATCTCAATGGTGTTAGATCAGGGGACAAGTGGAAGATGGTGTTTATCACTCCTACTGGGCTTTACAAGCACTGGGTTATGCCCTTCAGGTTGATGAACACCCCAGTGGTCTTCCAGTGGTTCATCAATGAGGTACAGAGAGGCCTTAGGTAAATATGCATTCGTCTACCTTGATGAAAATATAATCTAGAGCAACTCCAAGAAGGAGTATGTGCCAATGTATGCTGGATCCTACACCTCTTGCAACAAAACAGCCTCTATGTCAAATTGAAAAGTCAGACTTCCATATTTCCACCATCTCCTTTTTGGGTTTCATAGTGGCAAGAGGCACATTGCACATGAATCCAGCTAAAAGCCAAGTCATCTGTGAATGCCCTCAACTGAAATCTCCAAATTCGGTTCAGTGCTTCCTGGGGTTTGCAAATTTGTTTTATTAGATTTATAAGGGATTTTAGCGCCACTGCAGCCCCCCTTACAGCCTTAACCCGCAAGACCCCAGGCCCCTTTTGCTGGACCAAAGAGGCCCAGGCGGCCTTCAATCACCTGAAGGAGTGGCTGACTTTACCTCCGGTTCTCCAGCTACCTAATCCGGATTAATCATTTATCATCAAAGTAGACGCCTCTGAGATAGGGGTGGGAGCAATCTTATCTCAGCAGGTGGGTGAGGCCAAGAAGCTCCATTCCTGTGCCTAGTATTCTCATAGACTAACACCAGCTGAGCGAAATTATGACCTCGGGGATCGAAAACTTCTTGTAGTGAAACTCACCCTGGAGGAATGGAGGCACTGGCTTGAGGGGGCCATACACTCCTTCATCGTGTGGACTGACCACAAGAACCTGGCCTACATCTGGCAAACCAAGCTGAACCCTTGTCAGGCCCACAGGGCTATGTTTTTCAGCCACTTTTTGCTGTCATACAGGCCAGGTTCCAAAAATACCAAGCCAGATGCCCTCTTCCGGCAATGGGCAGTTCCCAAGGAGGAACTCCGGAATGCATCATCCCAACATCCAAAAACTTGGCACCAGCCCAATGACCAATTGAATCCACAGTCAGAAGAGCACTACGGCAAGACCCCTATCCAGGAGGTGGTCCTTCTGGCTGATTATTTGTCCCCAATAGAGTAAGGCGCCAAGTACTGTCATGGGGACACTCCCCATTTAATGGTCATCCAGGGGTTATGCGCACAGTTGAGTTTATCCGCAGGAGGTTTTGGTGGCCCAGTCGCGAACGAGACGTACAAAACTTTATCGCCTCCTGCAAGACCTGTGCATGTAACAAAGCCCCAAGATCCAGACTCCAGGGACTGCTTCATCCTCTCCCTGTGCATCGCACTGCCAAAGCTTCCACCAGCAAAGGAAACGGCAAACCTCATTCTGCAGCATGTGGTGTGCATACACGGTCTACCCCATGATGTGATTTCCAGTCAGATAGCTAATTGGTGCTACTGCTCTTCCGGGTTCCATCCAGAGTTTAATGGCTAGACAGAGAGAGTGAACCAGGGCCTGGCCTGATCGCTCCACTGCCTAACATCATTGAATCCATCCACGTGGGCAGAAGAAAACTGCTTTGGGCAGAATATGCTCACAATACACTGTTCCACTTGGCATTGGAGAGGTCACCCTTTGAATGTCAGTTTGGGTAACCTCCCCCAATGTTCCCAGAGCAGGAAAATGAGGTTGGGGTTCCCTCGGTGGAGCGATTAGTCAGGCGGTGTTGGGAGGTCTGGCGTAAGGTGCATTGCTCTCTGTTGGCTAGACAAGAGGCCAGCAAGGAGATGGCAGACACAATGAAGAGACAAGCTCCAACCTTCCACCAAGGCCAGAGGGTCTGGCTCTCCACCAAGAACCTCCCTCTTAGGACTGAGTCCAAAAAGCTGTCACCAAGATACGTGGAGCCTTTCTGCATAGATCGGAAAATTAATCCGGTCATGTTCCGTTTCTCCCTCCCACACCCTATGCAAATACACCCAACCTTCCATGTATCCCATTTAAGACTGCACCACTGTAGCACCAACCCACCCTCAGCCAACCCCCCAGCCCCATGCCTCATTCAGAGCATACCGGCTTTTACCATGCACCACTTATGGGACAGCTGCAGAGTGCAGGGGAGCATGCAATACCTGGTGGATAGGGAGGGCTATGGCCCAGAGGAACAGTCTTGGGTGCCAGCCAGACACATTTTGGACCTGGCCCTTATACAAGAGTTTCACAGAACTCAAGCAGCTAATGCGGGGCCCTCAGGAGCTGCCCCTGGGGGGAGGGGTTTTGTAAGGGGTCTGATTCTGCTTCCGACCACAGGGAGGCACCACTCAGCTGACGCACCATCAAGCAGCAATAGGAGAAGTAGGCGGTTGTAAATACCACAAATCCCTACCAACACTGGGGCAATCACGGACAAACGGGCACACCTGGTCAAGCTCTATTTAAGCAGCTTAGGAACTAGGCTTGGTGTCGCACCATTTGTTTATGATTTGTCAGGGACACTGGTACGCTAAGCCTACAGCGGCAAGGTGGTAGGGGAAACCCAAGGAAATATGAGGCAGGGAAAGATCTAGGAAACTGGTGCGATCATCTCTTCTCTATCTTTCCCTCTTACCTCCTGTTCATGCCGTTAAATGGCGCTTTCTGCATTTGGTTGGAACATTGCTTCATGGAAGCGGCTTTGCCCCGATCTTCCTTTCTCCCGCTGTGTAAATGAGGTGTTTTTCGCCCCTTTCCCTTTTACTCATTATTTAAGGTTAAGGCAGTTAAGGCACAGACCCTCTGTTTATTGCACAGCCAGTCGGTGTCTCGAGCCCTGCTCACGCCATCCTTAATTTTCTCTCTTTTTCCCTTTTCGTTTCCATTCCACTATTTGCACGTGTTTTATAAACGTGCCTCCGGTTTTGTGTTTGAGGTATGTAAATGATAAATGCCTCTTGTGTTTGCTCTTCTCATTTTTTATTTACTTCTTTGCCCCTTTTTCCCCTCTTAAACTGAACTGCATGCAATTCCTCCAGTGCCACTATAGCTCTGCATATTAAAACACCACATTTGTGTTTCTCACTTCCTTGGTTCAAACCACCAAAAATGGCCCCGTAACAGTGAGAGAGTAGTGCGGGTTTTTATCCTTCACCTGAACCTGCAACTTACAGTAATGCTGCTTTGTGGGCTGTGTGAATTTAAAACATCCTCAGTTTGCATATATCTGAAACTCTGTCAAAGATAGACATTTAAGCAAAGCCAGATTTACATGTGGCTTTACAAATTGTGAAAACATTGTTGTATAGCTTTCTACAGCATAATTTATCAGTCCTCTTAAACCACTAAAGTGCATCTACAGTGCTGTGACAAAGTATTTGCCCCCTTCCCAATTTATTCTACTTTTGTTAATTTGTCACATTTAAGTGTTTCAGATGATCAAACTAAATTTAATATAAGATGAAGACCAAATGAGTTAACAAAATACAGCTTTTAAATGGTCATTCCCTTTTGTGAAGTTCAAAATTTATTAAAAACATACATCACCCATGTGAAAAAGTAATTGCCCCCTTAGCTACCAAATCAAAAACAGTTAACCAAATTGAATTGACTATTAACATCACTTAAATAGAAGCTCTCTGCAATGTGAAGCAGACTAGAAGTTCTCAAAAAGCAGCATATGATGCCACATTCTAAAGAGATTGAAGTACAGATGTGAAAAAAGTCACTAAAATCTACTAGTCTGGAAGATATTTGGGTGGTAGTTCATTCTCAGCACTGCAGTGACACTGATGTGGTGATGGTGTGTTAGTGTATCAGACTCAGCAGTGCTGCTGGTGTTTTTAAACACCTCAGTGTCACAGCTGGACTCAAAATGGTCCACCAACCAAACATGTCCACTCACCAGCATCCTGTAGACAGCACCTTGTGAGCACTGATGAAGGATTAGAGGATGACTAACACAAATTGTGCAAAAACAGATGAGCTACTGTCTCTGACTTTACATCTACAGGGTGGGGAACTATGATGGATATGTCTCATGGAGTACACAGTAAGTGAACACAGTGTTTAAAACCTCCAGTACCACAGTTGTGTCCGAACCACTCATACCAGCACAACACACACTAACACACTACCACCACGTCAGTGTCACTGCAGTGCTGAGAATGATCCACCACCCAAATTGTACCTGATCTGTGGTGGTCCTGTCCACTGGATAACAGAATAAAGGGGACTAACCAAGTATGTAGAGAAATAGATGGACTAGAGTCTGTAATGAACTGAAACTGATAAAATGAACAATGAGTGCAGAGAAAATGAGGTGGTCATAAGGTTATGCCTTATCGGTGTATGCATGCATGCATACATGCATACATGCATACATACATAATATATATATTAAACACATTATTATATATTGTGTTTGGTAAGTTATTTCTTTGTTGTAACAATGCTTCTTGGCAATACATCTTATACCGTTGGAATACCTGTTAATTTCCCTTCTAAATGATGCCACATTTGTAAGGAACATGCATTTGTTGGATGAGCAGCAGAGCTGAGTATGTGCAGGGACGTAGCAGATAGGGGGATGTGGGTGTTTCAAGACCTCCACTTTTGCTGAAACACAATTTCATTCCCCCACTTTTGTCAGATTAAAACAAAACTAAAATATGCTACACAGGGGTTGGCAACCCTAGGCACGCACGCGCACACACACGCGCGCACGCACGCACACACACACACACACACACACACACACACACACACACACACACACACACACACACACACAC
>JAOVVH010155773.1:0-12154 GCA_028566435.1 Scorpiodoras heckelii | reverse complement strand
ATGGATAAGGGTGTCTGCCAAAAGCCGTAAATGTAATTAATCTGTTGAGTGTGATTCCCAGGAATCATCTGCTGCACTTTGGTCTGGTGTGAGTATTTACATACTAGACATTAGTGTTAAAGTAGCTGGAGATATAATTGTGATTACGTCACGCTTTGCTCTGCGCCTCCTCACGGACGAGCGCCTGGACCTCAGTAACACAACATAGCGCACAGCCTTTACACGTCAACAGATCTTCTGCATGCGGACCGTCACCTTGTGTGTGTGTGTGTGTGTGTGTGTGTGCGTGTGTGTGTGAGTGTGTGTGTGTGTGTGTGTGTGTGTGCTGACCAGCCGAGTTCCGAACTTACGCGCGTTCCGCCGGTTCTCCGTCTCACGAAGTGTATTGCGGGAAAGTTGGTCCCAAATCCGAAACTCCCACAAACACACAGCGGAAAGTGTTTAAACTCTTTACCTTTGGACGCAACACCTCTAAACGTGCGCTTATGAAAAGTAGTACAGGCGCGTCAACCAGGCACAGTGCGCATCTTACTGCTCCTTTGTGAAACCTCTCTCTCTCTCTCTCTCTCTCTCTCTCTCTCTCTCTCTGTGTGTGTGTGTGTGTGTGTGTGTTTTGGAAGCATACGCAGCTCTCGAGCCAGAAGATTGTCCAAAAAGAAAAGCGCGCAGGGGGGTAAAGAAAGGGGGGAACACACACACACGCTCGCACACACACACACACACTGCTGTCCAAACGGCAACCGTTCGTAGGAGTCACTCCAAACTGAAACAAGTCAGTTATTCCGCGCCACTAATTAGTCATTAAGGGTCCTACCTAACAGGCACTTCTACCTAACAGGCACTTCTACCTAACAGGCACTTCTACCTAACAGGCACTTCTATCTGAAGGAAGACAGTCATTATAGACCAGAGGGAAGTCTATAGAGACAATGAGTTATTAAAGGGTAATTAAAAGTTATTCTAAGGGACACCAACCTCTCACACACACACACACACTACTCAAAGCACCAAGCTAAGGGGAGGCCTACAGTGTTATAGTCCAGTATCAAAATTCCAGGGGGTGTAGCTGGACCTGATCGAGTTCTCTACAGCAAAGAACAACACACCGAACAAGACACTTTTCCAGCCTGAAACGTTTTTTTTTTTTTTTTTTTTTTTTTGCTTGACTCTATGCAGGTAGGCTTGATCAGGTCTGACTGCACCCACTGTAGACTTTTTACTCTGTGGCTGTGGTCAGCTATGAAATATCTTTATCCTGTCCACTGTCACCGCAGAAATTGCAAATTGTTCATCATTATGGATACGGAAATCATACTATTTGTCCATAGGGCTCAGTTAAGGGCATGTGATGGGCTGTTGTGTCCGCTGTAAAGGGCAGTTGGATCTATTCTAATCCAATCTTTTTTTTTTCTTTTTTTTTAGATTTACACAAATAGACTTCACTGTTAATCACTGTTTGTCCAACTGACTACAAACCATCTCAAACTACAAGTGTGTGCAGGACTGTTTTATCCTCCCACCCACTCCCAAAGAAATTCTGACCAGTTCTGCCTGCTCTTGCTGAAAGTTGGAAGGATATTTCCCCCTGCAGTTATACATGGGTAAAAAAAAAAAAACCAAAAATGTTAAGTGTAAGCCATAACAAAAGCTTCAGTACACTTCTCTAAAATTTTTTTACAACTCTCTGGAATTATATTACAGGGATGAAAACTGTTTTTCCGAAAGGTATTCATTTGGGGTTTGTGATTTTCCAAAGTACTCCTGAGCCCATGTGGCTATGTCCATAATGGTAGCATGATGGTTTCTCAAGAATACCGCCTGAGGACGTTCAGCAGCATTTTCCACCTTTGGCCTTCACACACCAAGATTTCCCCTGACTCCCTGAATCTTTTCATAATATTATGAAATGAAGGTGGTGAAAGTTTGGCATAAAGTGGTTTCCCACGTCCCATCCTTGACTGAAAATACTAAACCGTTTGTAGATGTTCCCTTTCTAATCAATCTTGATGAACTCACTTGTTACCAATTAAACTGCTAATTGTGGAACCTTCCAGTGTTACTTGTAAAACCTTTTCAGTCTTATTTTGCCTCTGTCCCAACTTTTTTGAAAGTGTTGCAGGCGTCACATTCTATTGTTTTGTTTTTTTTACACTTACATTTATTGCATTTTTAGAAAGCTTCCTAACTTATCTGGAAATGGGGTTTGTTTCTGTGTCCAGGACTGAGATTTTGCGTCACAAACCACATTCCAAATGTCATATTTCTGTAATTACATTTACAACATTTGGCAGATCCCAATTGACTCAAATGTATCTCATTTATACAATTGTGCACATGAGGGTTAAGGGCCTTGCTCAAGGGTCCATCAGTGGCAGCTGCCAACACATTGGCAGTGCTTGGATTTGAAGTGACAATGGTTCTTTCAGTAGTCCAACATCTTAAACACTGAACTACCACTTCTCTGCATATATCATTTGCAGAATGACTAATAAATATAATTCTGAACAATGTATAAAATTATTTTTGGTAACTACATAGTGCTTCCTGTATATGTGTGTAATTGTTACTCTTGCACTCTGTATTGCATCTGTTGTCATATTGCACTTTATGACTGTAAAAGGGTCTCTGTATTGACTATATTGTGCACGATTTTAAAGCTTATTTAATGTATAACACTCATCAATTTTACAATAAAGGCAAGAAATGCTTCCAAAGTCACTGGTATTACAAATAACCCCCAAATTCTCCCATCTTGCTAAAAAGTCTACTTAACACTTAAAACTTTATACTTCATTTACTTATACAAAACTTTTTAATAATTAATAATTAATTAATAAAACTTATTAATAATATGGCAAAACTAACAGTAAATAGAATTAAATATTAATAAATATTTTAGATGTTTTTTTATTCTAGGAAGCATAATTTCCAAAACTCACTCACCTTTTTAAAATCTTGTGGCTCCACAGTGATGTTCCAGTGTGTAGCAGATGTGAGTAGCTTGGCGTCTTGGGCCACCATGCCATCATTTCTTTTAAATCTCTTTTATTCTCTGTTTTTTTTAGGTGAGTTATTGAATCACCCTGTGAACAGGCTGGAGAGGAATGGCATTCAACTGGGGGGTTCACACCATGCTTTTAACACTCAGTCCTTTCCTGTGCAACTCAGGAAATGTGTTCCCGAAACCGGAAATCCTGTGAGTGCTGTTCCTACATTCACTAGAAACCTTATATGCCACTTGTGGCCTTCTGCATTTGGTTGCATCTGTAATATGCAATTTGGGCCACACTTTGCAAAGGTCATATATTAATTAAGTCACAGACACCAAGGCTCTTATCACATATTGTCTGCCATCATGGCATATCATTCTCTCTCTGTCTCACTCTGGAATTACAATAATGCCCAGGTGTGGTGTTGGTTACAAAGAAAGAGAGAAAGGCAAATTACAAACAGCTCACACTTAGATCATAGTAGCCCATGTGACATTTTAAAACAAATATGTTACATTAAGTATTGTTCACTTTAATCTGTTGCAGTGTGGTAGAAAGATACTGTACACACATTCCACATTCCTTCTTCTGGATGTTTTAAGATTCTTCCAGCAGTCTTCTCTACACAGTCAATTAAACAGTAATTAATGGCTTACTAAGTCAACTGCCTCCTTACCATACTATCACACAGTTAGCTGAAATGAAGCCAGCAGTTATGTCAAATTCAGGCTAACTTTTAAGAGCAATATCTACATAAGCTCCATAACATCTAATAATCTGATCATTATGGGATTGCATTAGTTACCAGATAAGTTTTCACATAATGAGATATTTTATTAAAGTCAGTATTGGATTTTGAATAAGTCCAGAATCTGTTGTAAGTTAGCCCAGTAACCTTTGTTACCTTTCACTTTTTATACATCCAAGCCTGTGAACCAGAAAGTGTAAATGAAAATAGCAACCAGGTGTCATGATACCATTACATGCTATTTGCAACCATAAAAACTACCAAATAAATATCTACCATTAAAGAGATTTAGAAGCAGCTTATTAGCAGCCAGTAACAAATAGTCACCAATGAACCAATAAATATAATATGTTGGCTGAAAATATTGAAAATGTTAATGTGGTGTTAACATAGTTAACTTGAGGTTTAAATTAGATGAAAAAAGGTCTGCGACCAAATCTGATAAGTTGTGGTCTAACTTTTTTGGGTGCAAGTTATCATAATTATATTACTAATAATAAGTAAACTGGGTCTCGGACCTTGTCCATACTAATATGGACAGTACAGATACACTACTATGGATGCCTGTGCAGGTGTTTTGCGTTGGTTAGGTTGGACTTTCAAACAGTATACATGTGAGCTATTTTAACTGTTGTTGCAGTTAAGTCTGAGTGCACACTACATGAATTTCAAAATCTCAGAAATGCTGACCTGACACTATGTTTTCTCGATAAATAACTCAAGAGCCTTCCATCATGTGACTTTGTGACTTTGTAACTATTTTGTACAAAAATATTGGGGTGATTCAGGCACTGAGGAATATCTGTTCTGCAATGATAGAAAGAAATACAGTGCAGAAATAATAGCTATGTTATATTTTATACTGTATCCACCAGGAATCAGGCTCTATGTCAAGCTTGCTTTTATTTATTTACTTTTTTTGTGCTTAACAACCATTTGGGATGGATGATTAACTGGGTTCAGGGATCTACACTGTATGAAAACAGATGAATCTGATTTCCTTTCAGGCTCTCATTGGCTGTTTTTCAAACATGCTTGAAAATATCAGCGCCTTGGCAATTGCTAGAAGACTAAGAAAACCACATTGTTGCACGCTACGTGAGTGGTCGCCTCATGAGCACACTGTGAGTAGTTGCCAACTTCAGGAGTGTAGCCCAAAACAGAAAAAGCCAGGGAAAACAGGTCTAAAATCATGTTATGTGCACTATTAGAATCCTGAAAGTCAGCACCTCCACTTCCTACATCCTTATACACTACAGATACTCTAGATTGTCCTCACTGAAACAGTGTGTCAACCACTGGAAATAAACCATTATAAAAATCTATAAAAAGTTTATAATGCTGTCCATGATTTGCCATGTGCACAGACAGAACAAGGTAAAGACTAAACCTCTTGTGCCCATTGCAGCTGAATGAGCACAGCCACACTACAAAGTCTAGTGGAAAGCCTTCTCAGAAGAGTGTAGTTCACATATCTTTGACCATACAATGTATTACAAACACGCATACAGTACATGTATGCAGGAAGATGCTTTATGTAAGGAGGCCAACAAATGAATGTAAAAGTTCAATCAGTCCATCTCAGAATGCTGTGCACCATTATTCCAGTTCCAAAGACTTAGACGATTACATGCAGAATGACTACAGACTCAGTGACATCTAAGGTCATGAAGTCCTTCCTCAAATCAATTACAGACTCCCTACTGGACCCTTTACAGTTCTCCTAAAGAGCCAACCACTAAGTGGATGATGCTGTTAAAGGCTCACAACATCCATGGCAAGGCTTTGTTTGTTGACTTCACATCAGCCTTCAGTACCATCCTCCTGAAGCATCTGCACAGCAGGCTGCAGGTACCTCACCCCATCTGAGAGTGGATTACAGAGTTACAGAGTTCCTGACCAACAGGAAGCAACAGGTATGTCTCTGCACCCACCTGTTCACCCTCCTCATCGCCAACACTGGAGCTCAATGAGGCTGTGTTTGCTCCCCATTTCTGTTCTCGCTGTACACTAGTGGTTACACTTGCAGCCACCCCTCCATCAATCTGGTCAAGTTTGCTGATGACTCCATGGTCTTAGGCCTCATCAAGGACAATGATGACACTGTGTCACAGCCATGGCGTAACTAGCTATGAGGACTGACCTCTGTAGTTTTTGATGTTTTTTTCCCTTCTGGACCTCCGGTTATCAAATTCAATATGAAAACAGCAAGTGTATGATGCAGAAAAGATTGTGTTCTAAAACTACCCAATCAGCATTGATGTTTAATTTAGTTTTCAAAAGAAAGAAAGAATCGCGAGGTAGCTCTCACAAGATGCTACACTACCTGATTTTGACTTCTTGCTGAGAGGTATGTCATGCATATATTATCGACCCAACATTGCTGCTATGATATAAATGTGAGGGTTTATGAGGGCATATTGGAAATTTACTCGGAAATGCAAGTGTAACGCTGCTATCCAAATCCTGCAGCAATGTTAGCTGAGCAGACCTAATGCTAGTTCAGTTTTAAGTTGCTATATTGTATAAGGCTATTCAAAGAACATAGATTAGGTTAAATATTGTTCCTTATGAACTGTATGTGACACAGTCTACAATTCCCTTTAGCTCAAGCTAGATTTAGCCTTTCTGATGTTCTGATAGATTAATAAAAAGTAGGCTAATTATCGTTATCACGGCCCTAAAAACCCTGCTGAAAAAACCCAGCACAGACCAGCATGCATTCTATGCTGGTTTAAGCTGGTATTGTGCTGGTCTGGTACTGGTTTAGTCCATCACTCTGCATGGTCATGCTGGTTGACCAGCATACCAGTATCAAAACATATTATGCTGGTTTGGCTGGTGATCAGCCATGCAAGTCTATGCTTTTTCTAACAGGGAAATAAGGAAAGTGTTCAGCATTCTCTAAATTGTAAATTTTCTTTTCACCTGTTTGAAGGTAACTGGCATCAACTTCAGGATGGCCAAATTAATTTGTCAACTAAAATGTAACTTTGGGGTGAATAAAAAGGCTAAGACTGGAGATCAGCCAGAGAATCACGAGAGTGAGAGAAGATTAAATAAAGAGGAGAAAGCAGCTATGAGACGCCATACTTTTAGAGCCCTTTGTCATAGAAGTGTTCTGATCATTTAAATTGATAGGAAACATCCTGAAATTAGATTAAATACTTTCATTGTACTTCTGCCTCATTTTCCCTTTTCTTGAGGAACACATATGTAAAAAATGCCTCATCTTACCCCATTCTCCCCTACTGAAAATAACCTTGAGCTGAATGTCAACAAGACAATGGAGATGGTCATGGATATCCATATCCCCCACTACTCATCAACAATGTATACATAAAGCTGGTGGTTTCTGTTACGTTTCTGGATCCCACCATCACTGGCAGCATGAACTGGGAGACGAACTCATCTAATGTCATCAAGTGAGCATTCCAGAGGATGTTCTTTCTCAGAATGCTAAGGAAGATGAACATTTCCTCTTAAGTCTGCACCCAATTCTACAGAGCCACTACTGAGGGTGTCCTCACCTCCTCCATCACTGTGTGGTACCCCACATCCTTGGCTCACACCAAACACAGACTGAAATGCATTGTGCCAAGGGCGGACCAAAACAGTAATTCAGGCCAGGAATTTGTCTGCATCTCAGGCCACCCTGTTCATGCAAACTCTCAGGCCGCTAATTATGTAGGCTAACCATATTTGTTGATGTAACAGCTACTGTAGCCTGTTTTGCTGTACACTGTTTGCACTTTCCCTAGCTTACGTGGCATGACCAAGGGCAGGCAAGTCCATTGCCTAGATTCACTTTTTGTTGTAACTACTTGAAACAAATTGTCTTCAGTGTCATATGATTGTTATGTTGCTACTCATTGCTATAATTCTTCCACAAAGATGTAAGACCTACAAACTGTGTAGCGTATGGACCGTTGTGTCACACTGTTGGTCAAGTCATTTGAATCAGTTCATCTGGACACAAAGTTTAGTGGGAGAAACATTTCATTCATCAGAAACATTCATCCTTTCTATTGTTTGTTGAGTCCTTCTCTGCCCTACTTTTCTTTTTCTTCTGACTTGTCTAAAATGTTATCGGTAGAGAAGCATGTAGACTGTTGCTATGTGCGTCTCCAAGGGATGGGGACACTGTGGCAAGAGTCAAAGTTGCACCTGATGTGTAGATACTGAGAGGTCCATCATCTCATTCTTGCTCGCTATATTTTCACTGGTCAAGATGACTGTTCACGGCAGTCCAGAACAACCTTCAGGCTACTGGGAAATGTTCTGATGCTGCTGACAGCCTGTCTGCATGTGCATCATGCTCAAAGTTCAGGACCAGGTATCTGTAAAAGTTCTACATGGTGTCAGAGCCAGGAAGCATCTAGTAGGATAATGGTACACCCATCAGAACCAGCTCACTGCCTTATAAGAAAATGTCCATCTGGGGCTCTTGAGTAGCATGCCAGAAAAGCATGTGCCCTATCGTCCCAAGATTGTGGGTTTTAATCCAGATGATGCCACAGCCATCCATGACCAGGAGATCAATACAGCAAAATTGGCCATGCTCTCAGGGATGGCATACTCTCTCTCCCTTATCAATCACAGTGACACTTACCAAACATGGGCATCTGTGATTCATGCATACAGAAGTGGGCTGGAGCACTTTCCTCCAGGTGTGCTACAGTACCTCCTGAGGTTGCATAAGCAGAAGTTTGAAATATGCAATGGCTGGCTTGTGATAGCCTTCAGATGTTGCATGATAGGGAGGAACTGGTGGGATGTCTGATTGGTGGGAATTGGACATGTCTAAATTAGGGAGACAAAATTGGGGGAAAAAAACTAAAAACAGACAGAAAACTTCCATCTGAACCAGAACCACCACATACCTGAACAGCTTGTCCCCTAAGGCCATCACTCTCCTGAACAACTCATCCTATCTCCCCCTACCTCATCCCTCAACTGCACATACATTTCACACAGACATTGTATGGAACCCACTAGGTACTAGGGACCCAACGGTCCTGCTGCACTGCTTACTTGATTGCATAAATATTCTTGTACTTCACTTGTATTTTATTCTTATTATGCTTATTTTATGTTTTTATGTCAAAATCCCATGTACATTGTACATTTGGTAAATAAAGTGTTTCCAATTTGCCACCAAGAGCATGAATCCATGGACCCAACCTGCCTTGTGTCACCAGTCCAGGCTGGTGGAGGTGGTGCAGTGATGTGAGGAAGTCTTGGCACACTTTTGGCCTATTAATACAAACCAATCAATGCTTGAAATCCACAGCGTATATAAGTATTGTTGCTGACCATGTGTATCCCTTCATGGCCACAGTTTGCCATCTTCTAATGCCTATTTGCAGCATGATAATGTACCATGCCACAAAGCAAAAGTCGTCTCAAACTGGTGTCATGAACATGACAATGAGTTCAGTGTTCTTCAGATGGTAAAAACATTTGGGATGTTGTAGAACAGGAGATTCACAGCATGCAAGTGCACCTAAAAGATCTGCAGGAGTTTCATGATGCAATCATGTCAACATGGACCAAAATATTAAAGGAAGGTTTCCAACATCTTGTGGAATCCATGCCATGAAGAATTGAGGCTGTTTTGAGCCTAAAGGGAGGCCTTACACAGTATTATTATAGTGTTCCTAATAAAGTGTTGGTTAAGTGTATTTAACCATGTGTAGGAAAAGCCTCATAGAGGCCTGGGGAACCTCTTGCACTGCAAATGATAGGACTTCCAACAAGTGCAAACTTTTCATTTATTCAAAGCTTTAAGCATTTATTTTCAGTGTTCCACTAACCCTTCCATATAGCGATGATAAATGGTTCAGACTGCTTTAATTTCCAATAATTTATAGCTTGAGTAGTGTACATGACATTAATGACTGGTAAGTTAGGATCTCTTTTGGGATCCCAACTTGGCAGATTAGTTGGAACATGGCCTCCACTGTGCTCCCTGCTGAGATCATTTGCAGGGACACTGCTTTGGGATGTCATATGGCATAGTCCACCAGAACTAATATGAAGTGATGTTCATCATTCTGCCTCATCTAATGGCACAATGAAATCCATTCCCATTCTTTTGAAGAGGATCTCGATAAGAGGGAAAGGGCATAATGGTGCATTTGGGGTGGTTGGCAGATACACAAATTGACATTGGTGGCAAGATGCACCATGTTCATACATCACCATAAAGTGTTTTGTCTACCCTGAGCTGCCCTGCCATGAGGTTATAATGAGCAGCATGGAAAAGTATTTTTATTTGGATTTTTGTTAAAAACAATTGAGTCACCGATTCTGAGTCTGTTTCAGAGTGTCTGCACTCTGCCTGAATCCACAAGGGTGGGTATTTGTGGATTAGAGCAAAGCGCATTCATTGATTTGTGTGAGTTTTTGTGTGTATGTCTGTGAGAAAGTGTTTCACTTGTTCATTTTGAAATTCCTTCTGTTCCCTTATTTGTTTTCAGAGCCTCTCCTCATCCTTCCTTCTCACACTCGCTCCACTACTCTGAGCACTGGGCCTCCTAAAACAACACATGGCTTCGTATGACAACAGGTTGTCATAGTCCAATCCACACACACACACACACACACACACACACACACACACACACACACACACACACACAGATGTCAATAGGTATGAATGTGTGTGTGAAGCAGTGACCGTATAGCTAAAGGAAGTGTGCAGGGTCAAAAGTCATGTGCCTTGGGTCTGTCCTTCCTGATTGGAGTTGGTGTGTGTGTGGGTGTGTGTGTGTGTGTGTGTGTGTGTGTGTGTGTGCGGATGGGATTTGGGTTTGTAAAATGATTTTTGTGCCAGTTGGGTACATCTCACTCAAATTCACCATTACAAACTTCATACACACTTTATTGCCATAAAAAAAGGAAAAACATCTCACAGTGGTCCACACAAATTTCAGAATAAACTCTCCTTCCATATTTTGGGAACACTACCGTTTTGCTCATCTTACATTTCTCAAAAAATTGTAAACAGATTTGTAAATCCTTATATATTTCTGCTGCATGGAAAGAAAACGTAGTGAAGGGGAATGTGTACTTCAGTCAGTGGGAGCAATAAGGTCCTGTTGGGCTACCCTTGGGCTGAGCATAAGATAAACCGTAAATCAGAGCGTAAAGTTGATCCTAAACCATTTGTTCAGAGTACGGTAGTTTGTTTAAAAATAGTCTAATGAAGAATTTGAGCTGCACTATAGACTCATAAGAAGTTAGGCTGCACCATACACACATTGCAACTAGTAGTGCATAAAGTGATCATAGATCAAAGCTTGCGACATTTACTTCAACATCACCAAGCAATTAGAAACAGTCAGAGAAATAAAAGACTGGCTCCAAAACCATGAATGTTCTCCTCAAAATAAAACATTTACACCAGAATACCACACAATGAAATTCTACAACAAATCTTGTTTAACATACTATACTTACTTAAAGACTGTACGGTATATTGAACCTATATTACAAATATAAATACAAGACTAAATATGTCCAATTCCAATTTAGTAAAAAAAAAAAAGAAAAAGAAGAAGAAAAAAAAATGTTATGAGGATTTTATTGTCCAAAAGACAATAAAAAAACTTTCAAAGGAAGACTGCAAAGCTACACCAACAGTGCTAGAGGTCTTGCTGTTATGTTTTCTTTCTGCATCCTCCTTTTTCACTGCTTTCTTGCTCTCTAGATCATGACTTTCAAAGCAAAATGAGAAATGAGAGTGAGAAAGTAGTACAATGGGAAAAGGAGAACACATACATTACATGGTAAACAAATGTGAGAAAGGAAGAGGAAGAAGGGGGTAGAGTTACACACTCACACAAGGAGATATAGGATTGCTTTTGTGTGTGGGGGGGAGGAGGGGATGTCAGCATATTTCTGTATTTTTGTGGGGACTGTCCACAATAGAATAGGAATATCTGAGAATTTTGACCATTATGAGGATTTTCTTTTACAAAAAAATAAAAAATAAAACAGCCCAAAAGCTGCCATTTCACTACTGGAGTTAAGCAGGTATGAACTGCAAGAAATTCCCATAGGAGCAGAAAATTCCTGACTGACATGAGAAAGGCACAAAAGGAAAGTGATATCAAAGGAAGAGAATGTATGGGGGGAGGGGGAGAGAGTGAAAGAGAGAACGAGATGCAGATATAGAGAAATATACACAGAGGAGTGCAGTGTTTGTGGTGCTTTGTGTGTTAATTTGCGACCTGTAATAAGACAATTTTGTCATCATCATTTCCCACCAAGTGGAAAAAACATGGACACTCACAAACACATGCGTTTTGTCTGTTCTGTCAGAACACATAAAGCTCATATCTATCTATCTATCTATCTATCTATCTATCTATCTATCTATCTATCTATCTATCTATCTATCTATCTATCT
>JAOVVH010155677.1:0-12170 GCA_028566435.1 Scorpiodoras heckelii | reverse complement strand
ACCTATAGAGTGAAGCAGAAATCATTATGAATCAAATTGTTTTGAATCGAAAATCGTTTTGAATCGAATCGTGACCCAAAAATCGGAATCGAATAGAATCGAGTAAAAGATAATAAGCTCTGAACTGATATCCATTGGTTTTATGGACTACTTATTAGAATTGGCCATTTTATAATGTGTTTAATATCAGTAATCAGCAAAATACACTACAAAAGACTTTGGATGCCATTTTCTGAAAATCAGTACAATAAAATCAGTTGATAATTCATAAATATGTAGTGTGATAAGCTCTGAACTGATATGTATTGGATTAATGGACTACTTACTAGAGATATTTATTTTGTAACATGGTGGCATTTCCGTCCAACATAAAGGTGTTGTGTGCGTTGTGACTTTTACCGCTACATCTGAATTATACGCGCACACACTTAATTACACGCGTGACAGGACTAGTAAAAACGTCGCAACTAAAGATAGCAGCAAAAACGAATTTATTTCATCATCTCAAATTACACCATCCACAGCAGTTTGCCGAGTCAGTGAAACACGTGAAGAGGAGCAGACTAAGTCAGGCAAAACGAAAGCAAGTAACGCTGGCAGCTTCTTTTTCAAGAGTTATACCATATGAGAAAACAAGCAAATATTTCTTAGACAAAGTTTGATAATTACAGTTAGATAATGCAGCATGTTCTTTTTGGTGTTACAAATAAACACTAATCCTTTGAAATATTTTGTTATGGTTTTCATAATATCGTATCGTATATCGCCATTTATTTTAGGTATATCGAGATAGGAGTTTTTTGGTCATATCGCCCAGCCCTAGTTGAAGCTAGTTATAACTATAGACATTTTTATATATACTGACACCAGATAAATCTGAGTGGTAGTGAGATGATTCATGGAGAGTATACACAAATCAGTTATCAGTTTATGGACTTTTTCCTCTAATCTTTGATTATTGGGGAGATCCTGTTTCATTTGATTATTTATTGAAATAAACCATGTAAGAAGTGTAGAGATAAAAAAAACACTATTTGGTGGACCTGTTAAAAACTCATACAAATCTGCCATGTGACCCGACTACACACCTCCTTTTGTAAGACGTCAGAAGAAAAAAGGTTGAAAAACACTGGTTAACTTTTAAAATGTGTTGTAATTTAAAAGCTTCATATAAATTGTATAAAATCTTCATTGTAAAAGTAAAAAGCAAATAAAGCTGTCAATGAAAATGTAGTACAAAGTACAATATTTCCCTCTGACATGTAGTGGAGAACAAATATAAAGTTGCACAAAATGGAAATACCTAAAATACAACTACTTCAAAATTGGATTTAAGTGATGTACTCAAGCAAATTTACTTAGTTACTTTTCATTGTTCATGTGTATATACTTATATTAATAAATATAGCCTTATACTTCAGTGTTAAAATCCTATGGGTCATATGTAATATGTTTAAATGGAAGAACCAATTATTGATCTATCTGCAAAATTAACACTACTAAACCTGTATATGGCATGAAAAGGGAAATAAAGGAGTTTATTTTGTTCATGAAAGTGATAAGTTCTTCCCTTCAATATTGAATACTTCAATCCAAATCTAAACAAAACTGAGGCCTAATTCACCAGATTAGGCCTTATTCAGAAAGAAGATAATATGACAGGTAACCAGAGTTTATCAAAGGCCTCCATTTCATAAGTGTTGAACTGACATCTTCAAAGAGTTCAAACTTACTGTCCTTTTCAATATTAGAGAACAGATATGTATTAAAATATTCAAAATGCAACACAAATGGCTCAAATTCCAGTATAAATTGTATTTGCAAAGTTGTTTAGATGTTTAGTTCAACCATTTGATGATCTTTAGTTTGCAAAAGGTTTTATAGTCCATGCATACACATTCCAGAGATGTTCCATGCCTTTTTGCCTATTTATTTGCGTTTTAGGCCTGCGGAATGCTAAAGGGTTGATATTAGCCAGGTTTTACAGATAATGAGCTGATACTGAAAATGTGCTGAAATGGACACACCACCTCATAATTGAGCCCTTAACTAATATTAAGTTTTGTCAAAATCAGATAAAGCATTCATGAGTTGCAGCTGTTTAAAATTAGCTAATTTTTGTAGAGATTATTTTGCATACATGGCATATTTTCTTTTGCAACGTCAAGGTTTTTGATAAGTATTGATGAAACTCCTCTGAACTGTTTGACAGCATAGTGAGAATCAGAGAAAAACCAGAACACTAGTTCACAAAAGCACATTTGCAAATTAGTAAAAAAAAAAAAAAACGAAGTGGGCAGAGGGCAAGCACCCAAATCAACTGAAAAATGAATTTTGTCACTATGACATTCCTAGCAAGAGCTACAGCCCAAAATGTCTGCCGATTTGCTGAAGCTTTAGGCCAATCGAGAGGTCATCCAGCACCTGAGTAGCATTAGGGACTACTACTAGTTGACCAGAGTTTGTGTCTCTATGACTCACACTTTCTTCTTGGCAAATCATTTTTAAGGCAGAAAAAGATAAATAAATATAGCCTAAAGCAGCAATGAGCAGGGTCCAAGCACTACAAAGACCATTACACCTAATGAACTAGTATGGGAACTCCTTTACAGCCACATGGGGGTATTCAAAGTTCTCAAACAAGCTACAATTTTTCATAATTGTCAGATGTATATTAGGCAAAAGATACAGTGAAAGAGTCAAACTACAAGACAAATGGTTCAATTCCTATTATAAACTGTGTTTGGAAAGTTGTTGTCAGAATATAATCCATTTAATGATCTCTAGTTTGCATAAATGCAATACAGTCCATGAATACACATCCATGTGAAGTTATTTGCCTTTTTTGCCTGTTTTATACTTGTTTTGAGCCTGCAGATTAATGAGCTAATAAGCCAGTATTAATGAAAAGTGAATAATAAAAAATTATGAATTACATCTGTTTGGCTCCAAACGGATTTTTGGAATGCGTCAGTCATATAAGTTGTAAATATGCGTGAGGAACCAGACTGGTTTAGCCATTGAAGCAGGTACCATCTAATTTGCTCATGCTACCTGGTAAGTATTAACCATCATGCTTTACAGATTGCAGCAAGGTCAATATTGAGGTGACTGGATAAAAAAAATCAAAATGACTAGTTTGAAAAGAGTATCTTTGAAAACACATGCAATTGTAATGTTAGGGATTTTGCAGTGCACAATACTGATCAAATTTCATGCCTACAGGTGAAATGTAGAGTGAGATATGCTTGAAAAAGTTTGGATACATCAATAAAGTCTCCCAGAGGCCATTTACTATGAAACTTGATAGATTTTGTTGACAATTGGTGAATGTTACACCTGTGAAATGCCTGTTGAATACTGATTGGCTGATGGTGGTCAAAACTTAACAAATCTGGTCATCCACAATTCTCCATTCAGCATCATGCACAATGATGCAGCATGCCAAATTTCTGCATACCTAGCTATTATAGCAGCCCCTTTTGATGTAATTGCACCAAATTTGAATGACCTAGGAGTCATATAAATCTAGCATGCAAAGTTTTGTCCAAATCTGCTAATTCATTTATGAGTTGCAGTTGTTTAAATTTGCATATGGAGGCCATGTTGTTTTGAAATGCCAACATGTTTTTAATAATTATCACCTACCTGCTGATATCATATTAGCATCGCTGATGGATGAAAATTCTAGATTAAATTCGAAAAGTGCTACTTTTAACAACTGGCCAATGAGCAAAAAAATATGCATTTTTTGAAATCACATGAAATTGCAAAGTTGTTAGCAACAGATTCAGATCAAGTTTCATGTCTACCAGTGAAATGTAGACTGAGATTATGCTCAATTTAAAAACTGGGTACATCAACAGTGCCCCCCATGGCTAATTATTATGAAACTTGATAGGTCCTTAAGTGGGCATATAAAATTTTTGGCCGATGGGAAGCCTGCCAAATGCCTGCTGAATACTGACTGGCCGATGCGATCACAATTTTTAACAAATCAGGGTGTCCATAAATGTCCACATATCTTGCACAAAGATGAAACATGCCAAATTTTAAGTTGATCAGGCTTAGCAATTAGCTAGCTATTATAGCACCACCTAGTGACATAACTGTGCCAAAAAATTAGAGGCCACCTCAGAATCTTGTGTTCAAGCTGCATGTCAAGTTATGTCAAAGTTGGCCTATTTGTTGAGTTGCAGCCTAGTAAAATATGCAAATTGGGGGAAGATTAATTTGCATATGATGCTCATTTTATTTGGAAATGATTTTCATAATTATTGAACTTCAGCCTCCTTCAAATGGTTTGACACCAAACTGCTGAGGATTGGATGAAAGACCAGAGACTATATACCAGCCATATTCTTAAGATGTCTGGTGTGAACAGCTCTCAAGGTCATTCCACAGCATCTCTATTGGATTCAGGTTTGGACACTGACTGGGCCACTCCAAAAGGCAGATTTTCTTTTTTTTTTTAAGCCATTCTGTAGTAGATTTACTTAAATGTTTAGGGTCATTGTTCTGCTGCATCACCCAACTTCTACTGAGCTTTAGCTGGCAGACAGCCTCCCTGACATTATTCTGTAGTATACCCTTGATAAACTTGAGAATTCATTTTCCCCTTGATGATGGTAAGTGGTCCAGGCCCTGAAGCAGCAAAGCAGTCCCAAATAAGATGCTCCCACCACCGTGCATCACCGTTGGGATGATGTTTTCATGTTGAAATGCAGTGCCCTTTTTATGTCATACATAGTGCTGTGTGTTGTTCCCAAATAATTCAACCTTAGTTTCATCGGCTTTAGCTGATTCTAGAGTTCTTCGTTACCTCTCTGAGCCTTGTGCCTTTGGCGTCAACTTGGCGGGGCGCCCACTTCAGGGGAGAGTAGCCACAGTACTATATTGTCTCCATTTGTAGCCAGTTTGTCTAACTGTGGACTGGTTAAGTCTTGGGGATTACTTTGTAACCCTTTCCAGTTTTATGGAAATCAACAATTCTTGATCGTAGGTCTTTGGAGATCTCTTTTTTGCGAGGCATGGTTCACATCAGCAGATGCTTCTTGTGAATAGCAAACTCAAAAAGTTTGAGTGTCTTTTATAAGTCAAAGTAGCTCTACACCTCGGCTCCAATCTCGTTTCAGTGATTGGACTCCAGGTCTGCAAACCCCTGACTCTAATTAACTTTTGTTAAAGTCATTAGCATAAGGGTTCACTTACGTTTTCTACCAGCACTGTGAATGTTTAATGCAGGGGTGTCAAACTCAATCCAGAAAGAGCCATGTGGGTGCAGGTTTTCTTTCCAACCAAGCAGAAGCCACACTCCTGAATAGGGGTGGGAATCTTTTACTATCTCATGATTCAATTTGATTCCGATTTTTGGGGTCACGATTCGATTCAAAATCGATTTTCAATTCAATACGATTTGATTCATAATGATTTCTGCTTCACTCTATAGGTGTGCAAAGGATCCTCATGATCTACTCCAGTCTGCTTTGCAAGACAGAATGACAAATGGAGACAGTCTTTTTCACCTTTAAGTTTTAAACAATCCATGCTCCACTGCTTCTCTCAGTAGCTCGCTTTAAAATAAGCGATTAAACAGGCGACAGACCTGCTTATTTATTTTTTTTGTCCGCTGGGAGTTAGCAGAGGTGGTTAGCGGAGTTAGCGGGCTCACCTCGGAGATGAGCACTCACATTTGTGGTGTTCCCGGAGTGCTTAATTTTCATTTTGCAAACCCTGCACACTGCGAAGCTCATGTCAAGCTTGGTCTTCTCAGGCATTCGGTAAAAACAAAAAGGAATCCAGATCTTTGCCTTCAACGAAGACGGGGCCGGTTGAATCTTAGTTCCGTCTTTGTTTTGGTGCTTTCTGTGCATGCGTACGTTCCAGAACCGGCTGCGTGGTGACATCAGGACGTTCTGCGTATTTACAAAGTGTAGGCTAACAGCCAGCGGATTTGTTTTATTTATTTATTTATTTTATAAAATCGATTTTGGGACATTGTAAATCGATTCTGAATGGTAGTAAATGAGAATAGATTTTTTGGCACACCCCTACTACTGAAAGTCAAGATCCACTGATTAGATGTACTGATTAGAAACAGGTGGAATGAGGTGTGGCTCCTGCTTGGTTGGAAGGAAAACCTGCACCCACAATGGCCCTTTTTGGATTTAGTTTGACACCGCTGGTTTAATGGATATGTCCAATAAAATATTATAATTGTTTGTGTTAAGCACATTGTGTTGGTCTATACTTGGGACGTAGATCAGATCACGTTTATGACCAATTAATGCAGAAAACCAGGTAATTTCAAAGGGTGCACATGATTTTTCTTGCCACTGTACACACATACTCAATATGTGACTCGAGAATGCAGATTCCCCCATTATGAAAAGCTGCATATCCTTTTTGCAAGAGGCTACTCGTGGGTTTCGTCCTCGTCCTATCCATTGTTTGTATTTGTCATTTCCCAGCCAGCGCTCATTAAAACGGAGACCTCCTGGAATGTTGGTGCGGTTCTTTTATATGTAAAGGGAGGGGTATGAAGCTGGTTCACCTGCGCACATTATGAAGTAGATTGTGATTTATAAAGTGGAAACAGCTTGCATGTGTGTGTATGCACAGTTTTATAAATCTGATTTTTTTGCGCACACACCATTTCCTGCTTTTGGGCACACACACAGTCACTCCAATATCTACACAGATTTTTATAAATGAGGCTCCTGCTCCTTATTTCCCAAGCCTAACTGCCTTTTGTCTCTCTCCCTCTGTGTGTGTGTGTGGCGAGGGATTAAAAGGGGAGTGGAGGACAGCGCGCGAGAGAGCCTCGACGAGAGAGAGCTGAGACACAGAGCAGTGTACACTGAAGCTGAAAAGCTAAAATGTTTAGAAATAAAATCTTGGTGTGAGCTCTCCCAACCTGTTCCCCAAGTCAAACATCTCTGTACCGAAACTCTGGTAGCCAGCTCCCGGACCTACAGCAGTTTTTCTTTCTTTTGTAACTTAATACAAGCGAAATATTCAGTCAGATAGCTATTTGTTGTGAAAGGAAGTACAGTTACAATTTCAAGCATTTTCAAGCACTTTATCCAAAATTCCAGCACTTTTCATACCTGGACAATGCAACTTTAAAATCCAAGCATTTTCAAGGATTTCAAGCACCCGTACGAACCCCGTACATAAAGTATTTGGCTGTACATTATAAAAGCCAGTTACATTGAAGTGCTTTGATGTCAGAGCCGCTCATACTGCTGAATACAGACGAGTCAAAACACTTTAAAAATGCTTTCAGTGAGAAGTGAATTGGTTTATAATCAATCATGTGAAGTACCTTTTTTCAGCAGCACATTTATTTCAAAACAACTTTTTGCATATTGTGTAGTACCTCCTAGAGGTCATGCTTCCCATATTTGCCCGCCCTGACAATGCACACACAAGTATAAATCAGCCTGAAGACTGAAGTGTGGTTGTATCAGAGTGCTGAGGGAAACTTTACTGGTGTTATTTTAATGCCATCAAGACCTAAACATTGGATTTGTTTACATGCTGTTTTGTTCTTTCATGTACACTGCTTTGTTTATTATAGTTGTATTGCTCGAATATGCACATTTGATTTAGTTACTTAAGGCTGTGTGCATTCATACCCGCACGAGAGACAATTTTCATGGAAAAAAGCTTCTTTAAAAGATAAAACCTTCTGGTCAGCACAAACAGTGCTACGAAATCTGTAAAACTAGATCTTATTACTTAAGTACAGAAATGTCTTCTTTTTTACTGATGTTTTCTCATCTGCAATGGGCACAAAATGCAGTTACCTCTCATCACCAAATGATGACACCTTTAATTTTAATGGACACTTGATACAGTTTTCATATGAAAAACCTAGTGCTTAGTTGGTGAAATGATTTCAGTTTGTTCATCAGTACTTTTTGAACATTTTTAGCACATTTTAACAATACTCGGATAATACCGATGACTGATTTTTGGCCACTATAATCATGATATTTAATTTTCATACCATTTCATCTCTAGTAGGAGATGGGGCAGCAGTGAACTTTTGGCAGATTTGTGGACAAAGCGAGGACCATATAAAAATTATGCAATTTATATGCTATGCCCTACACACTCATCAGATCTCAACCCCGTTGAACACCTATGAAAGATTTTGGAGTTCAACAGCACTTTGAAACATCATTCCAAAAGATATTCCTTCGTTGGTGTTTTGGTTCTGAAAAGTGCTGTTGAGCGCCAAAATTTTTGTCCTGGTTTGGTTAGTGCTCACACTCAGAAATTTACAATCAAACAAAAAAAAGGACATGATGTATGATGCATACATGACGTATATTTTGTGAGCCAGTCACCAGAACAATACAGCACATACTTACCAGGTTTGTGATTACCTGGTGGTATTTTTGCCAACTGGAGTTGGTAAAACGAATAAAGGAGCCAAAAGCTTTTTGTTTTCAATGCACTAGCTAACCAAATCAGGACTAAAATATAACAATGTATTGCTTTTCTGCTTTGGTCTGAACCAACAGAACTAAACTACAAGAACAAACCCTAGGACGCTTTATGATGGTTTTTCTTTTAATTTGTCACCCATCTCTACATTTTTTTTGCAAATATCAGTTGTACCCTATAGGAATAAAAAATAGAAAATATAGAAAAATAAAGTACTATAGAAAAAATATATAACATTACATAAAGTTTGCATACACTTACTATGGACATAAATGTCCTGGCAATATTTGGCTTTCAGTGATTTCTTGGAATTGTTATAAAAAGTATGTTTGGGAAACAAGGGGAAATGGGAAAGTCCAAGTGCAGATCTGAGAAAGATGATCATATATTTAGACAAATCGGGAATGTCTCTTGGAGCCTTTTCTAAACAACTGCAGATTTCAGGATCATCAGTTCAAACAACTGTGTGTCAGGAACAACCCAAGATCCACAAAGGCACAGGCCTACCGTAGAACAGAAGCTGCTGGAAAACCAGTGGGACTACTAGTCTATGGGACTAGTCTATGGGACTAATTGGTTGCATGCCAAGAAAGAAGTCTCTCCTCCAAAATACTCAACTACAGTTTTCAGCTGACCACATGGACAACAAAAAAACCTTCTGGAGGAAAGTTGTATGGTCAGATGACACAAAGATTGAGTTGTTTAGCCATGCGCTGGGGCTGTTTTGCTGCCAGTGGAACTGGTACCTTGCACAAAGTGAGTGGGAGTGTGTACATATACAAGATCTGTCTGGACAGTAATGAGAATGAAATTCCTGTTCACCATAAGGCTTATACATGGGGAAGGTGACTCAAGGACAGTTAGAGTGGGAACACATAAATGGTTGGACCCATTTCACTTGCATTCTAGCCTTTGTAGTGCCTAGACATTTGTTTTTGTGAAACCCTGATGAAGTGCCTCATCACTGAAACAATGCAAACGAGTTTGGAGCAATGATACGTGATCTAATTCTACTCGGAAATCAGTAAAAGTGCATCAGAAACTCTTGAAATGTTGAAGAAAGGTCATGGACAAGTTACCCTATGGTCAGCCGATTTAACAAGAGGGATCAATTTCCTGAACAGAGTGATCACAGTAGATGAATCATGGCTGTTCATGTATGATCCTGAGACAAAAATCGAAGTGCTGAATGGCACGACATCACCTCACCCAAATAAAGCTTGCATGAGGAATTTCATTCTCATTATTTTCTGGACAGACCTTGTATATACAGTAGATATAAGAAGTCTACACACCCCTGTTAAAATACACCAGGCTTGTGAAGTAAAAAAATGAGACCCAGATCAAATCATTTCAGAACTTTTTCTACTTTTAACGTAATTTGTAATCTATACAAGTCAAATAAATAACAAACTAAAATCTTTTAAGGGGGAAGAATGAAGACAAAAAACTTACAATAATGTAGCTGCATAAGTATGCACATCCTTAAACTAATATATTGTTGAAGCACATTTTGATTATGACAGCATTCAGCCTTGGCAATCTTTGCCCACTCTTCCTTGCAAAAGTGCTCCAAATCTGTGTCTCCTGTGCAGAGCCCTCATCAGGTCAACCCACAGATTTTCATTTGGCTTCAGGTCTGGGCTCTGGCTGGGCCATTCCAAAATTTGATCATCTTCTGGAGAAGCCATTCTTTTGTTCATGTAGAGGCATGCTTTGGGTCATTGTTGTGCTAAAAGGTGAAATTCCTCTTGATCTTCAGCTTTTTGATATTTGGAACTGTTCATAATTCCATCCACCCTGACTAAAGCTTCAGTTCCAGCTGAAGAAAAACGGCCCCAAATCATAATGCTGCCACTATGTATATAAGGCAATAGACAGCTATGGAATTTTCTAGACCTGTTTCTGCCATGACAATGGCAAGTTATCACGATTTAGCAATTTTCAATGTGGTTTAATAGTTGGAGCTCATGAGATGGGTCAAAGCATTTCAGAGGTAGAAGCAAAGTTTGGATTTTCACGTATGAGCATTTCAGGGGTGTACCATAACTACAAGAACTCAGGCAAAACCTTGAACTTTCGGCAGCAGTGTGGCCATAAAATGACTGGGTGAATGTGTCCAGCGTAGGCTGGCAAGAATCATGCCACACGATAGGCATGCAACACTGCCTCAAGTAACAATGGAATTCAAAACTGGGGCCTCAACAAACATCAGTGTGAGGACTATGCAACATTCCCTCCAAGATCCTGTGGGGAAGCCTATCAAGTATTAAGTGGTATACCAGTTTTTCTGGTACTTTATGTACACACACACACACACACACACATATATATATATATATATACACACACACACACACACATATATATATATATATATATATATATAGATACAACAATCAGGCATAACCTTATGACCACCTCCTTTACTTTGCACTCATTGTCCATTTACTCAGTTCCACTTACCATATAGATGCACTTTTTAGTTCTACAATTACAGTAGTCCATCTGTTTCTTTACATACTTTGTTAGTAGGGGTATAACAATGCCACAATACATCAAAAATGTGATGAAGTGCATCGTGCAGATGGACAATATCACGTGTGCTCTGTTTATAATGCCATCTAATGTATGCAACAGCTTTTTTTGAACAGCAGAGGGATGTCCACCCTCACTAGCACTCATATGTCATGCTCTCATACACCAGTCTTCAGCCTCATTAACTGCCTAGCAGCTTCTTCCATACTGCAATGGAATCTGATGAATATGAATTTGAGATTGAGGATGCCCTGTCATCTTTTAAATCTGAGGTGTGGCAACATTATGATTTCCCCGTTTCCCGAAAACAAATATGGTCACAAGGTAACTGAGAAAACCAAAACAATTTGCAAATCTCGAAAGAAAACCATGGCCTATATAATGGCTAACACAACAAACACGATGCTGCATTTACAGCGCAATCACAGTGAAAAGCTCCGGAGACTACCTCCAAGGAAGAAAGTTGTCAAAGGCCAAAAATTTCTACAGGGTGCCTTTGCAGCTCTGCTTCCCCAGTACAAGTGCATAAGAAATTACCAGGTGCATTTGTGTTTTTATTGGAAAGGACATGAGGCTGTTTTCTATTATTAATAATGAAGGGTTTCGGCTTCTAGTTAACACACTGGAGCCCAAGTACAGAATTCCATCACAGCCACACTTCAGTCGCTCTGTCCTACCAGCACTGTACAGAGAAACAAAAGCTAATGTGATGCAAACTTTGAAAGAGGCAGACAGAGTACTGATAACCACAGACAGGTGGACTTTGAGAGCTACCCAGAGCTATGTCACTATAACAGAACGTGATCTCCGGAGAGTGAGAAATGGCGAGCTTCATTTTCAGCTGAGTACATTTTATATTTCTGATTAGGTAATAGGCCATCATGTTGATTTCCTTGACAAAAAAGTTAATTTTGGCCTGAAATGGTCTTGTATTTGTTTGTTCTGTGACACAAGCCAAAACAAATCCCCCAAAATTGTTGTAAAGTGACAGACTTATTATTGTGCATTTAGAGAGGTTTGGAGAGGTTTGGGGGACACTTGGAGACGCCCAAGTGCACCTATTGGAAATTGTTGTGTAGCACCTGAATACTTTTATGCATCTGTCCCAAATTTTGTAGTAAGTTAGCCAAGAAGTTGCTGAATCAGATAAGGTAGAGCATGAATGATATCTGATC
>JAOVVH010155666.1:0-12173 GCA_028566435.1 Scorpiodoras heckelii | reverse complement strand
AACATCTCCAAGATTGAAAGCATGCTACAACAGAGTGGCATTCAGTGGATGTTCAACCCTCCCACTGGTTCCCACCATGGAGGTGTCTGGGAATGAATGATTCGGTCAGTAAGGTAAATCCTGAGCACTACCCTGAAGCAACAGACACTGGACGAAGAGGGCCTACACACTCTTTTGTGCGAAGCAGAGTCAATTATCAACAGCAGGCCAATAACAAAGGCGTCAGATGATTCAAATGTTATAGAAGCTCTTACGCCCAATCACCTCTTGCTTCTCAAGACCAAGCCTTCTCTGCCCCCTGGTCTTTTCAACAGACAAGATCTCTATGCCAGGAGGAGGTGGAAACAGGTCCAGTATTTATCGGACATCTTCTTGAAGGAGTGGACAAGAGAATACCTGCCGCTACTCCAAGAGCGTCAAAAGTGGTCCCGTCTATCTCGCAACTTCGCCGCTGGAGACATCATGCTCATCATCGATAACTCAGCCCCACGCAATTCCTGGGTCACAGGAAATGTAATCCAGACGACCCCAGACAAGTTCGGACTGATACGTCAGGTAAAGATCAAAACCAAAACTGGTACATTGGACAGGCCCATTACGAAGATTTGTCTCCTGCAAGAAGCTGATTAAGACAGCCCCCTGCAAGGACTGAAAGACTGTTTACACAGAAAGACATTAATACTTTGGCTCCACATCCATTAGGGCACAATTAGGGGCCAGTATGTGGGAGCCAAGAATTAGTTCATGAGTGTTTAAGACTAGAAATAAGTTCAATATGTATTAGCTAGTTGTATTTGACTTAAATAAGTAAGTAAGTAATAGGTTATTTTATTTCATAAGTTAAGTTAAAAACCCATTTGATCTTTATAAATGTTTAGTTAAAAACTTTGTTCTGTTAAAAGAGGTCTTATTTTGGTCGTTATATGCTAGAGTAGTAAATAGGTTACTGTCACTTTTCGAGAAGGCGGCGGATGCTGCACAGAACAAGAAAGGCGACGCACAACATAGGAAGTGGCGGCTTCAATAGTGACGCAATAATTGGATGAGGTAACAATGCGTGGAACTTGGAATTGGACTTGGGTGTGCGTGCGTCCAGCAGAGGCTCGTGAAGTACGGAGTCATACGGTTTTCTTACTGAAGCATTGTTTATTTTGAGGCAACTTACTTGAGACTACTCCTGTAAAATTACAAGTTGTAGAAATAAATTTTTTGTTATTTTGCATCGGAGTCCTTTGGAAATTTTTCCCCTCTTCAATATGCATGCACGAGTAAAACCAAGGCCCATGGAAGCCTCTGCTGTACACTAGTGTACATTTCAAATGATTATACAGGAATCATCATTTTCAACATTAGTCAAAGGGAGACAAACACACAAACATACATTTAGAACACATACAATAAATAATTAAACGTGCACAGTAAAACACATATGATCTTTTAAATTTTAGAATGCTAATTGTAATAATAAAGGGCTAAAACCAGTTTATAATTAAATACTCTCAATAAAGTGGTGAACATATCTGTCCAGAACTTCTCTAGTTTTTCGCAAGACCAGAACATATGCAGTAGGTCAACCGGAACCGATTCACATCGTGGACAGGCAGCATCAGAACCCTGAAAGATTTTAGCTAGTCTTGCTTTGGTGTAATAGGCTCTATGGACCAACTTCAGTTGCATTAGACCTAGCCTGGGGCATGAAGAAGATGAGTTGACCCAAGACAAGGCTCTTGACCACCATTCATCCTCCAACACCCTCCCCAAATCCATCTCCCACTTGGCCCTAATCATAAGATCAGTCTCCGGGAGAAAGGTCATAGTGCAATTATATATTTTTGATATCAGACCTTTTGTAACAGGCTTCAAATTGCATATCCCCTCCCAGGCTTCATCCTCAGGTTCATTGGAAAAAGAAGTGAAAAAGTGTTTGGGCACAGTGGCGAACTTGTAAATAACGAAAGAAATTTGTGGGGGGGAATTTGAATTTAACACTTAGCTTTTCATAGCTAGAGAAAATTTTTCCTTCATATAAATCACAAAAGCTGGTAATCCCTAAATTAGCTCAATGTGAAAAAGTGGGGTCAGTCAAAGAAGGTACAAACAAATGATTATGACAAATAGAAATCAGTGACGATGCTACTTGAGATTAGGTCAACCTCCTGGGCTGTGTCCAAATTCTCAAAGTTGCCAAAACCACAGGGTTATCTGAGTATCATTCCCAGGGCAACGGAAGTGTTGAAGGACCAGGGCTGGCAGGGAAGTGGAACTGCAGGACAAAGACTCCACTCTCCACCAATCTATGTCTGGCGAATGTAGCCCAAAACATATTTTCTGTGCATTGCCAGCCAAATAATAATAGAAAAAAATGGGGAGTGCCAAACCACCATCAGTTTTAGATTTCTGCAGAATAGATCTCCTGACCCGAGAAACCCCTCCTGACCAAAGAAATCCAGTAATGGTTCTATCGATACCTTTTAAAAAAAGATTTGGGTAAAAATGCAGGAAGACATTGGAACAAGAATAGAAATTTAGGTAACACGTTCATTTTCACACACTGAACTCTACCGGCCAGTGAGAGTGGGAGACTATTCCATCTCTGAAAGTCTGCATTCATTTCTGCAATTAAAGGGAAAAAATTTGCACGCACAATGGAGGACATATTATGGGTAACATTGATAACAAAATATCTAAAACCCTCCACCGAAACGCGGAAAGGAATGGCAGCCTGGTTCAGGCACTGGGCCTCCTGATTTACTGGAAAACACTTTTTTGAAAGTTTAGCTTGTATCCTGAGAATGAGCCAAATTCTTTTAAAGTGGATTTTGCTTCTGAGATCATTTCCAGAGGGTCTCAAAGATATAACAGCAAGTCATCTGCATAAAGGGAAACTTTATTCTCTGTAACCTGTTGCAGGATGCCTTTTATAAGCGGAGAGGATCAAAGGGCGATTGACAAAGGCTCCAAAGCTAATGCAAAGAGCAGTGTGGATAGGGGACAACCCTGACGAGTCCCACGAAATAAGGGAAAATATGGAGAGCAGACTGAATTGGTACTCACACACACTTGTGGTGAGGTATAGAGCAATTTAACCCAGGAGATTAACTTGTCACCAAACCCAAATTTGTCCAAGACAAAGAACATGTAATCCCACTCAATGCGATCGAAGGCCTTTTCTGCGTCCAAGGAAACAACTACTTCTGGAATATGGGAGGGACTTGGAGTAAAAATGACATTTAATAGCTTTCAAATATAAAAAAACAAGTGGCATCCATTAATAAATCCCATTTGTTCCTTAGAGATAATCAATGGCAAAATATTTTCAATATGTTTGGCCAGAATTTCAGCTAAACTTTTATGCTCACAGCACAAAAGGCTTATCGGAATATATGAATTACAAGAAGTGGGGTCTTTGTCTTTCTTTAACAACAGTGAAATAGAGGCTTGGGCTATTGTCAGTGGCAACCTACCACACTGAAGGCATTCACTGAACATTACTAGTAGAAGAGGAGCAGGTTTATTGCGAAATTTCTTATAAAATTTAATGGCAAATCCATCTGGGCCAGGTGACTTACCATTTTTCATAGAATTGATAGCATCCGTTATTTCCTGTAGAGAAATTGGATTGTCAAATTTGCCTGTTGTTGCCAAATCCAAGGATGGAATCTTAAGGTTATTTATAAAAGAACCCATTATATCAGCGAAACCCTTCGATTTGTATAGTGAAGAGTAATATTTTTCTAAAACTTTATTAATGTCCCATGGGTTGGTGACCAGCTCGCCATGTCATCTATAATTTCAGGGATCAATGTAGATGCCATCTGTCTTTTAAGTTGGTGTGCCAGCAAGTGACTGTTTTTATCTCCGTATTCATAAAAACGCCCCTTAGAAAGAAGGATAAGGGCCTTCTGCCTTCCTGGTGGATAATAAATACTCGGCTTGAAAATCAAGTCGTTGTTTGTATAGTTCTGCAGAGGGATTTACAGTCATTTGTCTGTCCAGAGTCACTATGGATCTAGACAGGTCCTCCAATTGTTTTAGTGGGAATCCTGGAAGAGGAGCGACAGACATGGGGCGCGGGCTCGCGAAGGGGGGCCTCAGGCGTTTCCGCATACCTCTTTTGGGGGCGGAGTTTACCTGGCCCCCAGTAGGCAAGGAGGCCGCTGAGGGGCACCCAGGCGACTGACGTAATTTCTGGGATTCCCCCAGGAAAGCCAGCGAAAGATACACTGACGTACATATGGCGAAATAGGGGTGGAGTCTGAAGTGGCGTGAAAACGGGGCAAAGGATGAACAAACAGGAAATAAACCAAGGAAACAAACAAAGGAAAAGATGGATGGTGCTTGTGATGTCTTTCTTTTAAATGGTCGTGGCTCCCCTGTCTGTCCGCACCTCCATCACAGGCGTGACACCCATCGCCCCGACCGACCGGCCGGAAATGAGGCACGGAGCAGACAGAGGAGGGACCGCATGCCTTCCCGTTACACGCTGGGAGGCAGCATGAATGCGGCAGGGACCAGTGCCGCCTTTCCCTATAAGACGGGGGGAAAGGCGGCGAGAGAATGGCCTGACAGAGGCAGCCGCTGGCGCCTGGGTATTCACCCTGCCCAGGATCGGTGCCTATACAGGCTAGGGGAGTTGCCTCAGACCTCAGATCTAAAGTGTGCACGCCAGCCATTACATTCGGGGCGGCGTGCACGTGAACGGAACTGAGGCAGGGCCATTCTCTGAATGATGGGGCTGGTGGCAGGAGGAAATCACACTCAGGGCTAAGCCCAAGTCCCTAAAGAAAAAAAGCTAGCCCTGGCAAAATTACCTCCTACCACCAAGATGGCAGCAGTACCCCGTTTGCTTTCCCTGGCAGAGTGTGCAGAGTGCAAAAACTAAGGGTGTGATGGTGAGACCTGGTTGAGCCCTGTCTTATATAGCAGGCAGACCAGGTGCTCACCGTCAACCCTAATCGCCCCTGATTGCCCCTAGGCCTGATGGCAATGGTAGTCCCCGAGAGACGCCATTACTTGCTCTCTGGAGACACCTAGGGGCAAGTGAAATGGTTGACTAGGTCGACTCTCCCTGGTGGTCAAAGGGGAAGTCGACCACCCCCTAACAGGCGCCCTGCCCTTCTCAGAAGAAGCGTACTTAAGGACCATTTGTAGTTGCCCGTGGTCGGAGGTTACAATAGGTAAATAGTCTATGCTTTCGATAGAGTCTAAGAGTTGTTGATCTACAAAAAAATAGTCAATGCAAGAATAGGAATGGTGTGGTGGTGAAAAAAAGGAAAATGATTTGACTGAGGGGTTTTTAACTCTCCATGGATCAACACAACCAATCTCCTCCATGAACAATGACAAAGTCTGGGCCATTTTAGATTGTGGGGCAGCCCAAGCCTCAGATCGGTCCAGCATGGGATCCGCAACACAATTGAGATTGCCCTTGAAAATAAGTTTGTGTGTATCTAGATCAGGAAAATTAGAGAAAAGCCCATTCATAAAATCTTCATCGGCCCAGTTTGGAGCATACACGTTCACAAATAAAACAGAGGTTTCAAAAAGAAGGCCTGAAATAATAACATATCTGCCATTCTGGTCTGACAGAATTTTAGAAAGTTTAAATTGAACCCTTTTATGAAGTTATAATTGAGTTATAATTAGAATGAAATACTTGGCTTATCCACCCCCTACGTAACGTAGTGTGCTCAACATTGGACAGATGAGTCTCCTGTAGAAAATTAATGTCTACATTCAACTGTTTAAGATGGGAGAATATTTTCACATTTTTCAGAGGAGACTGCAGTCCCTTTACATTCCATGAAATTAACCTAACCCCATGGCAAACTTCCCGGTTCATAAGAAAAAAAAATTATATAAGCATCATGAATATCGGCAGAGGAGGAGAGAAATCCAAAGGAGGGAGAGAGAGTAAGGAAGGGAAAAAAAATTGGACACATACACAAAGACATAGGTCTCCTCTCAACAAAGCACCACCCCACCTCACCCCACCCTACCCCACTTTCTGAACAACCTGCCTGAAGGTCCTTCCAGTACAAGCCAATCCCTATATCTAAACATCCGCTTGCACCACCGTCCACAAAACTGCACACAAACTTATACAATGATACTAAACAATTAACCTTTCATAATGAAGAGATCGTCATGTGTTTATAAGCATTACAGAGTGTAAACAACTCAAGTACCTCCACATAACTTGAACAGAAACATGTAACCAGGTATTTTCACCGCAACTCACCACCCAGCAACCCACGCAAGGCCATCACCAGTGTTCACGGAAAAACGTCTGAGCCGTTTCTGGCGAATCAAAAGTTATTCTACGGCCTTCAAAGTCTACCCGCAAATGTGCAGAAAAGACAAGCCTGAAGTGAACTCCTTTCTGGTACAGCGCCGCTTTTATGTCATGAAATGCGGCACGTCTGCAGGAGAGCTCGGCACTGTAATCCGGAAAAACCCTAATTTTGTGGCTTCTAAAAGATAATTCTCTCCGATTACTTCTTAAGACAAATTCCTTGTCCTGGAAGTTGTGCAACAAAATGATGAACACTTTGGGCTTATAGATTAAACCTTCATTTGCCACTATGTGATCCAGCCTATGAGCTCTGTCCAGAACTGGTCGATATTGGAATTTCTCAGCTCCAAAAACCTCGAAAAGGAGATTAGTCATAAAGTTCACAGGGTTGTCACCTTCCAGCTTTTCAGGTATTCCAATCACACGCAGATTGGCTCTCCTCAAGCAATTCTCCAAATTGTCCAATTTGTCCAGGAGTTTGGTATTGCGGGCTTGGAGAGATTCACATTTATTATCCAGTGTGACAATTCTGTCACTATGGTCAGATGTAGCATCCTCTAAGGCTTTAACACTGCCCACATGTGAGTCCAGAGTCTGTTTGATGGCATTTAGTGAGTCCTGGATTGGTTTTAAGCTCTTGTTCAGTGTGCTAGTGTGTTCTGATAAAAGCGATTGCTCCAATTTTTTTAATGCTGGTAAAAACCATGGAGGAGGCACAATATCATCGGCAGCTCGTCCTTCCTCTGTTGTATTCACCGAACGGGAAGCCTCCGGGCTTCCTGACGGGGAGATATGATGCTCCATGGCCGACTTAACCTTACCCGATGTAACGCTAGCTGCTTTAGCCGAAAACATGCGGTCAATGGTGAGAGTGCGGATTCCAGAAGTAGTCTTCAAAGTTGTTCTCTCTCTCAAATTGTGCGACATTTCATATAACAGTACACCCCCGTAACCAATCTCCTACTCGTTATTAAATCTAAAGATATAAAAGATGCTTAATTATAGTAAAATGTGCAGTTTGCGGGAGCAGCACTGCCACACGTCTACTCTGGCTCCACCATAACCCGGAAGTCCCACTTTATATCCATTTTTAAAGTAGGTATTTCTATTTCCCATTATGAAATTAAACTGACACAAACTTTCATTTCCTCACTTAGACAGAAAAGCATAATAATTTATAAAGGAATAAATCACAGTATTTTAATATCAATGTCTCTTTCTGTGTTTCTGCAGTTCGTCCCGAGGCATCGGTGTTCCAGGAGTATTATTTTTTTCAAAAGGTGGTGTGTCATGCTACAGGATTCTTCCCCAAAACAGTGATGATCACCTGGCAGAAGGACGGAGAGGATGTGCATGAGGACGTGGAGCTCAGAGAGACGTTACCCAACCAGGATGGAAGCTTCCAGAAGAGAAGCATTCTGAAAGTCCCAGCTGAGGAGCTGCAGAAACACAAATACACCTGCGTGGTTCAGCACAGCAGCTTGGAAAAGGCCTTAGTTCTAGAAGTACCAAAAGGTCCTAATAAACTACAGATTTACAGTGAAAGCTGGTCTATTGCTGCAGCAGATAATAAAGACTCTGTGCTGCTTTAACAGGTGGAGGATCAGATGGAGGATCAGATGGAGCACTGATTGCTATCATCTTTGGGGTAGTTGCAGTTATTGCTGTCATTGCCTTTGTTGCTGGAATTGTCTTCTGGAAACCTGTTGAATGGGGTAAGGAGACGGATGTGAAGTTTTCAGAGAACAGATTTAGAGATTTCTTGATTTCAGAGTAGACACTAATCTGATTCTAACACATTGGCTTGTAAAGTTTACTTCCATTTATATGAAGATTAAATACAGACCTGCCAACCTGTATGCATTTTGATATCAAAGTACACTGGTACGATTTGTCACTGTAAACTACACAACAATCCGGTTATGCCTGTGAGTACTAGAGTCTAACAGTAAGAGGCAGCAGCATGTAGCCTACCAAAAAACAAAACAAGAAGAGTTCAACCAATCAGGTTTAGTCCCTTTCCTTCTCCCTCCTCACTCCATCTGACTGGTTCCACAAGGGAGAATGGGGCTTTTAACTCCTCCTTTGCAAAGGTAAATGTAAAGAGGACGTGGAAAGTTGAGACTCTGAATTGAGTTAACTTAAGTTTCTAGATTTCTGCCAACCATGGAAAAAATTTAACATTAATAACATTAGCCCCCGTACCCCAGGATTTTCATGCCAGTCTTGGGTGGGTAGTTGTGATGTTGCTCAAGATTTGTGAATTTGTGAGTCTACTAGGAGAACAATATTTGACTTGCTTGATGGTGAACCGAAGAAGAGAGGCATACTGTGGGCAAATTGTGTTAGCTTTGCAGCTGACAGCACTGCAGTTATGAAAAGTTTGGGGAAAGGTGTAGCAGCTTTTTTCTACCTAGTTGGTACCCACCTGATACACCCAGCTGCAGAGAGGGCATCCAAGCAGCTTAGTGAGGACACTGAAGACTTGCCTATAACAAGTTATTCCTACCTGGACAAAAGCAGCAACAAAGAAAGTCAAGTCTACATGACAAACAGATCATGTGTGTTGCAGAGGTGAGGAAGATCGTCAAGTTGGCCTCGACAAGATGGCTGTCTCTGGAGCAGTCTACTGCATCAGTACAATCCTCTTACTGATTTTTTTGAAAATGATGTGGATGCGGGAATGAATATGAAAACAGAGCCATCAGGTTAGTCCAAGTTACCAAAGCCTCCATAGAGTCCTGCGCAGAATCCTGCAACACCCTCCACTAGCATGCCAGCTACAATTCAGCCTGAGTTCTCCTCTTTTATCCCACCAAAGCTGCCCACACTTACTTCAGGTCCAACCCAGAAGCCTAAAGCCACACCACTTACCAGTACAACAGAAGTTATAGCTGCAAGAGGAAACAGACAAAACTGGTATCAAGCCCACCAGCACAAGGGCAAATAAGCTACCTGATGAGGAATGAAACCCAAACATTTATAGAAGTCAGGGTATCTGAAGAGCTGAAACCATTCTTCTGAGATGTGAGGAAGTTCTTTTTATCTGCAGCTGACTACATCATTTCCAGATATCTATTTGGGGATGAGCTGCTAATGCATGCTGTTGAGGCAGACATCACTAAGATGCGAGCTGCTCTATCTGGTTCTTTATCAGCTGCTTTCCTCCTGTTCTGCCAGAAGAGGTCTCTGTGGATCTTGTGGAAGATAAAAAAAAAAATCCAGATGTATGAAACCACCAACTCCTCAGCAAGCACAATGATGAGGCCTGGCGAGACACTGGCCTGTTGAAGAAGGGAGGCGAGGAGGTCTTCTCCAACCTTTCAGCAATCATGCTTGGGATATTGGGGGGTATTGTTGATTGTGAGAGTTTTTTCATTGCTGTTAACACAGAGTCAGTCTGAGCACTGACATGATAACTGCCATGGTGACAAAAAAGGTGAGCATGGCTGCAAAGGGGAATGTCTGTCATATGGAAAGTTCAGTGATGTTCTGCACAGAAAGTCAGCAAGTTATGAGACAAAGCAGTCAAGAGCAAGGACCAGTGTAGGTAGAGGTGATGTACGATGCAAAATGGCACCTCAACAGTCAAATACATGTGTTTAAAAGGAACATAACATAGCTTTTGTGATACTCAGTTATTTATATAGGTATCTACTGTATGTTAAACATGGTCAAAGTTCCAAAATTTGAGGTGAACATCTGTATCAAAAAAAAGAAAGAAAAAGAAAAGAAAAAAAGTTTCCTGCAAGTCAGAAGCCAGGGATTCAGCCTCCTCAGAACTAACGTCAGATTCTTCACACATGCCCACAAACAGCTGTCTATTCCTAAAAGTACCATATATCATTTTATTAAAAGAGTTCTTCTCAAGAATATGTGATTGTTTTGTTTTTTGCATAATCCATCTATATGCTAAATAACTAAACTTGGTCATATGGTGGTGAATAGAGGAATGACTGTGTGCTAAGCAAAGTGGTGCGATGGCATTGAACAAGTCTGCAGTGCTCAGGGTTTATATAATAACTGTCTATCATCTGTCTTTCAGACTGTCAAAGAAGAACAACTGAAAGGTGAGCCTTTACTCATGTAAATTATTAGGTGATTGTGTTTAGTCCATGTTTTATAGCCATGTTGATTACAGTGTAATCTGAGATAAAAGTCTGTGTGTGGAGTGAAAATCCAGCAGAAAAGTCTGTGTTAACATTAAATCTCACTCAGAGCTGATCTTCTTTCTCTCTGTGTGTTTGTATAGGAGAGAGGAGAAGGTGGAGTTGAACTATTAATCATTAAACCGTTTACAATGGAGGACCCCCCCACACACACACACATACATTGTGAGGAATTCCCAATGTAATTTAATTAATTTATGCAGCTAATTAATGGTAACCCAAACACTAACCTTAACCTCAGTAATGAAAAGGCAACTTTTTGGCTCTTTTGTTTGTTAAATATTTTTTACTTTAGTTTTGAAAAAAACAACAACAAAGTATTTCCTCAATTTCCTCAACTGTCTACAGAAGCTCAAAAATGATCAGATATTCCTGTCCCTGTGGGGATTTTTGGTTCCCCAACAAGATGATACAAACAATATTAAGATTAAAATTGTATTTTACATGGAAATAGTTTATCCAGAAAGACAAATAGCAAAGAACCTAAAAGAGATAATTTACTAAAGAAATCGATTTTTAGTTTTAAAACACTGTGTAGAATTAGAAACAAGAAATCTACAAACACGTCATATTTATACACCTTAAACATATCTCTATAATTTGTTATTTCATTATACTTTTACTCTTTTATTATAATTCTGTTATAAGCCTTTATTTGCTTTTTAATACACTTTGTCATTTGCAAAGGTTTTGGTTGCTTTAAGTATCTGTGGCTAAGTGGGCGGGGCGTTATTAGCTAGCATGCCACATAGATCAGCAAGACAAGCTAACAGTACTGCCATGTTGGAGAGGTCAACCTTCCAGCTAAATTTCTCATTGTTTGACATTGAATTTAGATTTATGACAAAAACATCGACTCACTCGGGAATCAGTGAACTCTAAAAACAGTTCACAGGTGAAACTCTGACAACTTGTATGTTTCCACCTTTGCAGTGAAGTTATGTGAGAGTTACGGTTAATAAGTTTAGCTCTAGATAAAAATCACAAAAATTTTATCCTAGCAATGTTCTTATGTGTTCAGCAATAGATTAAGATCGACAGAAGAGCAGGTTTCTGCAGTATGGAGACATTTTGTAATTATCCCCATGGTCAATACTGGAAAGGTTGCAACAATAGAAACTAATTTTCGGCCAACTGCACTTAGATCTAACGTGCAATCTGAAGGAAAGAGCTCTATTCAATAGCTTGTCCTTTTTTATGGAAAGTAGGGGTTTGTTCGCTGAGTATCAAAGTGGGTTTAGGAAAGGATGGTCGGCTCATGATGCATTGATTCAATCAGATAATGATATTAAAAACACACACACAACATATTTTGTAAATATATCTTATACTTTCTTGAGTACTACATCAGCTATGTTTCAGCATGGTGTAACACAGTGCAGTGAAAAAGTATTTGCCCCTTTCCCTGTGGCTTCTATATTTGCATATTCATCACACAGTTGGTGTTTTAAAATGATGATTTTTACTTAATGCTATTCAGCCATAACACTCTAAATGCCTCCTCCATAACACTCTAAATGCCCTATTACATGTTAGCTTCAGATCAATCAGATGACCACCAGACACTGTCTATATCTGGGGGACAGCAGTTGCTGAAAAAGGTAACAACATTTCAGAAAATGAATTTATATCTCCTTCTATTTGTAAATGTCCTACTTGTGTTTCACATATGTGATGTATATCACATATCTGCCTCTTTCCAACCAGCG
>JAOVVH010155602.1:0-12181 GCA_028566435.1 Scorpiodoras heckelii | reverse complement strand
GGACATTTTTGGTTGGTGGACTATTTTCAGTCCAGCAGTGACACTGAGGTGTTTATAAACTCCAGCAGTACTGCTGTGTCTGATCCACTCACACCAGTACAACCAGTACACACTAACACACCATCACCACATACATCAGTGTCACTGCAGTGCTCAGAATGATCCACCACACAAATAGTACCTAATCTGTGCTGGTCCTGTGGGGAGCATCCCTGGAGCTGTCAGTGTCAAAGGCCTTGCTCAATGACACTAAGCCTGAACTCATGACCTCCTTACCCCTACCGCTTAAACCGTAACCACTAATCCACCACTGCACCAAAGCTGTCTTTGGTTCGAGTCATGTTTCATGCTCATACGTTTCCGATAACAATAAGTAAAGAGCCTAAAATGCCTCCCAGGTTTGAATCAGTTTAATTAAAACCTGGTGCAGCTGGCATTAATTAATCTAATCTTTGGCACAGAAACAAGTCACGATTCTTTTAAAAGACATCTACTTTTCATACATAATATTTTTTCCCCCAATCTCATAAGTATCATACTAGGGACTGACAAATCTCTTTTATCTCTATTAAAACCTGACAAATTAATTTCTCGCTCCTCGACTTCCTTTTATACTCCAGTGAATATTCTGTTCTTTTATGAACCGGAGTCGTTCTTTTTCCAGTGCCACACACACTAGGTGGCAGTAAAAATCTAAAATGCTTAAACTGAAGTGACACCAGGTGTCTGTTTTGAAATAAACTGAACCCCGGCCAGATTTAGGTGTATGAGCAGTCGACTGTGAAGTGATGTATGCAGTTAATTTTAAGATACGGGCAAGAAAGAAAAAGACTCGAAGGTAACAAAGATCAGTATATGGAGAAGGTGTGTGTGTGTGTGAGAGAGAGAGAGGGTGTTATACTCATATCTGTCTTTCCTAAGCTTTGCATTCAATCTGACACTGGGATAAACAGTGTATGTGAGCCTACAGATGTTGTCTAGAATAAAAACAAACCCATGCAGCCATGAAATGAAGATGGACAGATGCATTGCATGATCATGTCTCCTTTCAGTGTGTGTAGATCGAAATTCATTTCCATAATCGTAGACCTCCTTCTATGTAGAGGATTTTTTTTTTATGTCTTCCCATCAATGCCTAATTTCCCCAGTGATGTCTTCTGCTCAGTCAAAGCCTCCTAATCAGGTGCAGGTTAGCTTTATGAGACTGATCGCGGCAGTGGATTGGACAGTTTTTCAATATTTCCAAAAGCTTTTCATTAAATGAGAAAGAGCGAAAAAGCTAACGAGCTCCTCGAAAAAAAATAAAATAATTGGCCATCGTGACGCTGACAACAGATCCTTCTCGAGGCCTTTAATGAAGAAGTGAGACAGGTGAAAGAGCTCACTGGGCGGGAGACATTATTCAGAGCTTTCTGGCCAACTGGTGTAATGGCGCGTCTTATAAACAGATCAGCACGACCACGTTCAGTTTGACGCCTTGATGGAGCTTTACTGCCAGCATTTCACTTTAGAATCACATGCTAATGTTTGAAGAAGCATTTTCCTCAACCAAAATGATGAAAACAAAAGCTGTTCCAAACCCTGGACAATGCTAGAGGATAAAGAAATACAGAAGCACATATTTACCTTTATGAATAGTTACCTTTTTGGTTATTGTGTTCCTGGAGAGAGCAGTAATGGAGCTCCTGGCAGCGGCGTCCTTGTTTTGGCACTAACCTCTGGCATGAAGGCTCCTGACAAGAATTTCTGTAATCTGGACTATCAGTGTTTGTAGTAGGATTTCCAAAGAATAAATCGGTTATCCGTGATATTAGATCATATAACCCTGTGATTTGCAGCTGCACTACTGTTAGAGCTGATGTTAGAGCAAAATAATCAGTGTAACAAACATCAAGAGGCAGGATGCAAATATATACACTGAAGTACCAGAAAAACTGGTATACCAGTTAATACTTGGTGGGTCCCCCACTTAGACGGAACGTTGCACAGTCCTCACGCTGATGTTTGTTGAGGCCCCAGCATTGAATTCTGATGTTACTTGACGCAGTTTTGCACATGTATCACGTGAAACTGAAATGCTCGCCAGCCGACGCTGCTCACGTTCACCCAGAGCCTTTTTACGGCCACGCTGCCGTCGTAAGTTCGAGGTTGTGCCGGAATTCTTGTAGTCACGCTACACCCATGAAATTCTTATACCTGAAAATCCAAACTTTGCTTCCACCTCTGAAATGCTGTGACCCATCTCACGAGCTCCAACTATTAAACCGTGTTTAAAATCACAAAATCGTGATAACTTGCCGTTCTCATGGCGGAAGCTTCCATAGATGTCTATCGCTTTATATATACACACTGGTGGAGGCAACTGTGCGTTGGTGGCGTTGCTATGGATTTTGCATAGGCTCCTGTACCAGTTGTTCTGGTACTTCAGTGTATACTCAGCATAGAGTCAGTCTTTATCATGATCAGTAAGCAGAACTATGGAAAGCAAGGTTCAGTAACGTACGATAACATTGGCAAGACTTCACAATGAGATTAGATGTGGCGAGAACATGCGATGGGGAATCCGGAAACACACCAACGACAAATAAGTGCATGAAGGCAGAATCAACGACCAAACCTGAGCAGCCCACATCATGCCAGAGCTGCAACTCCTGGGATTTGGTGACAGTCAACATCTTCTGACCAGTCCGAATGAAGAAATTCAGCAAGGTTGTGGGATAATCACAATGATTAAGTAAAGAAGTCCAGAAATGTTGAAATATCCCCTAGATTTTAGTAATATTAGGAACTAAACAGTCAGAGATTCACTACACACCTGGACTCATAAAAAAAAAAGCCATGTAAAGCAATCTCTATTCATTACAGCAATTCATCATGTTAATAGGACGTGCTTGAATAAGTGCATGGAAATAAAAGCAAGCAACAACTCCAGATCATTAGGCACTTTAATATTTCCCCCCGCACAAAGAACTACAAGCATCATTACGGCAGATATAAACCTTTCATGATGGCTCCAAACACACCCTGAGTATAAAGCCAGATTGAAATAATTGTTTTAACAACATGGCCGCACATTAGGAATATAAAAGAACAATAAGAAAACACGGCCTGGCGTGAGCACTGCTTAAATCTCCGTGTTCGTTCGAGCACTCGGACGCTTTTTCTTCAGTACAGGATCCAATGCTTAGACATCCACCTTCCCCTATCCATTTTTACTTTGAAACAGGAAGTCAGTGGTGTAATGGTTTTAATAGGCTGAAACGATTCTCGCCAGCCGACACTGCTCACGTTCACCCAGAGAAAATCCAAACTTTGCTTCTACCTCTGAAATGCTACGACCCATCTCACGAGCTCCAACTATTAAACCGTGCTTAAAATCACAAAATCGTGATAACTTGCCGTTCTCGTTATGGAAACAGCTCTAAAGCTTCGCTTTATATACACACTGGAGGATGGAGGCGTTGACGTGCATTGGTGGCGTTGCTGTGGATTTTGCATAGGCTCCTGTACCAGTTTTTCTGGTACTTCAGTGTATACGCGGCATGTTAAAAGCCTTTCTTTATCACAGCAAAAGACGGTCACTGTCCGAGTTGTGCGAAGGACATGAAACAAAGCATAACTGACACTACAAAATAACGAGCGAATCATCAAGACAGCGATAAAAGAAGGCAAAGAAGAAATTACGACAGGCAGGATGTTTTAAACCCTGAACCCTGTTTATCGCAGCATACGACTTTAATCGTGTAATTCTAACATGCACATGTTATTCAAATGATCACGTGTATAACGTTAGCTAGCTAGCCTCACATCACGGTCGATTTTTTTAATAGACCGAAAGGGTTAATATGAAAACTGGCCTCTTTGAAACCGACTTTGAACTGATGAAATGCTTTAGGAAAGAAAAGATTGTTAGGTTAAAGAGTGAGATTTTGAAGTTAACAGGTTCTTATTTATCGAACGCTTTCTTGGTGAAGTCAGGTTACCAGGACTGCACGCTAAGCTCCTCATTTTACTCCAGGACACAAACTGCTTTGCTAGGCTAACCTGCTGCTGGAAGACCTAGGCCAACTTTAGCCTCGTTCCCAACAGTGCAGTAGCTTTTTCACCTGTTTCCCTGCTGTGCTTTGTATCTTTTGTATCCCTATACCCTTTTTTCTTTCCTGAAGCACACACTGAAACAGTTTACCTCAGCCGTCTTCAAGGCCCTCCGGCGAACCTGCCGGATCACCGCTGCTCTCATTAGAAGCCGTCCTGCGGTGCCCAATGCGCTCTTATTCAGGGGCTAAAACGGTGTGAGTGTTTTATTCCTTGGGGTCGGAGTGTCTGTGGGACGCACGCCGAGTTGAAGACTTAGCTAGGTTCAAATACTAAAAAATGCGTGAAGTCGAAAACCGGCGTGGGGTCAGAAAAGATTTAATCGAATCACTCTTACCACAGAGCTGCTTAGTTTCATGGCGGGTGTTCCGCCATTTTGATTCAATTAGTCAAGAAATTCAGTACGATCTAAAAATTCCAACTTTCATCCCGACACCTTTTTGTCCTCTCCGCTAAGCTGGACCGACCCCGAGGAGGACCTGAAGTCTTCGGTATGCACTCGATCAATTAGGAGCCGAGCTGTCGGCCACACCGCCAACGGTGACGGGATTCAATTTCCACGGAGGTCAGGAGAAAGCCGCGTCCTCTGAATGAATACAATAACACATTCGGAGAAATGAATAATTAAAGACGGGACGAGGCTACGGGGAGCTGGGAAAAATATGTATGCCTTTTCGATACATATTGAAGCCAGCAGTGCTTTGGGGAGGTTTGAGAGAAATCATTTGGAGGCAGCATGGAATTTACACTTTACCCGCTAGCTCCTTTAGGTTATATGAATTTGAAAATGTCGCCTACTGTAAGCACACAGCCTTCCTCTGAAGTATCACATAACCGCCTGCTTACACACTTATCCATTATAGAAGAGTCGCAATCACTTCACACGTGAACGATCGCAAGCGGGTTATTTTGACGCTTGATATATTTCCCACATGACATTTATACCTGATTCTTTTAGTTTCTCATGAAAAGTCTTTTCACCTATGATTATTTTCGCATGAACCATATTCATTCCTGTTAACATCAAGTCATGCTTCATGCCCTAGAGCTACTAACTAAATGAACTAAACTGCAGTTGGAGTAGACAAAATGCACGCACACCCTGCATATTGTATATTACAGTTCATATTTGAATAGTATTAAACAGTAAATATTGTCCCTGTCACAGACACAATTTTATTACCGCTCCCTAACAACTCCTTAAGCTCTGTACCATAATTGCTAGTGCCACAGTGACTCTATTAGCCCATCCATCAAGTTGCTACCTAACACCGCTGACCCTGTTGTGGGCCCGAGTGACTCCGGCGAAAGCCATTTGAGACGTTTTTCTGTTTTCTGAAACCTACAGCAGCACTGCACGTCTTTAACCATAAAGCACAATGTGAAGCAGGCCGAGGCTATTTGGTTTACACAATGCACAAATGCACACAGTGAATGAATCACAAACAAACATTCAGAGGTGGCATGAGCACGCTTTGTGTATGAGGGCTGTGAGTTCATGTGCTTTGTTCGAATAGGCGCACAAACAATTAACGCTGAGTCATCGATCTGACCCCACTGAAAGTGTGAAAAGTGCGAAAAGGCTCTTCTATTCAAATGTGATTCTTTACAAATGATTCATTTTTTCAAAAGTGATTCACTCACTTTCACATGAAAATTTGTACAAATGATTCATGTTTGTTTCAAATGTGATTCACTCATTTTCACATGTGATTCTTCACAAATGATTCATTCTTTTTTTCGTTATTTTTCGTCAATTCATTCAGATTAAAATTTTATCTTGTTCTTACACATGATTCATGTCTTTTCAGACACGAGTTATACAAATTATTCACTCACTTCCACATGTGATTCTTTAGAAATGAGTCATGTATTTTCAGATATGATTCACTCATTTTCACATGTAACTATTTACAAATGATTCATGGTTTTTCCATTGTGATTCACTCATTTTCACATGTGATTCTTTACAAATGATTCATTCTTTTTTTTTTTTTACATGTTATTTCTGTCAATTTATTTAGACTCAAACACCATCTTGTTCTTACACGATTCATGTCTTTTCAAATGTGATTCACACAAATGATTCACTTATTTTCACATGTGATTTTTTTGCATTGTTTAATTTATCTTCAAATGCGACAATTCACTCGTTTTAGATGTGATTCTTTGCAAATGATTGTTCATACAAATGATCATACAAATGATTCCTTTAATTTCAGATGTGATTGTCTAATTTTCACATGTGATTCTTTTATTTTCGGATGTGGTTCACTCGTTTTCGTATGTGATTCTTTGCAGATAGTTAAATTTTTTCAAATGTGCTTTTGGCATGTGTCATTTACCAAATGATTCATTCATTTTTTTCTTCATGTTATTTTTGTGAATTCATTTAGATTCAAATGTCATCTTGTTCTTACACGATTTATACAAATGATTCACTCACTTTCACACGGGATTCTTTACAACTGATGAATTTATTTGCAAATGTGATTCCTCATTTTCACGTGACCCATTACAAATGATTCATTTATTTTCATATGTGATTCACTCATTTTTCAGATGTGATTTTTACAGATGATTTATTTATTTTGGAAAATGATTCACTCACTTTCACATGGGATTCTTTACAAATGATTCATTTATTTTCAAATGTGATTCACTTGTTTTTACATGTGACTCATTACAAATGATTCCTTTTTTTTTTAACTGTGATTCACTTCAAATGTTATTCTTTACTTTCACATGTGCTTTTGCCATGTGTCATTTACTACCAAGTGTGTATAATGTAGTTTTTTTTAAACCTACTGTTCAAATCCATATGTGATTTGCTGCGAACACATGGATCTGATTTTCCTCCAAGAGATTGGATTGTCATTTCTTAAGATTGTCGACACAGGGAGGTTTCTTTTTTCTTTGTTTTATAATTGTTTCACAAAATTTTCAGTGCTGGCAGGAAAATGAGCACCAAGCCTATTTTTATCTGATTGTTTCATGTACAAATTGTATGCCGGCTCGAGGAACTTCTGATGAAGTGTGACGGCAGAGAAACAATGCTCTGACAATCCCGATACAAAGCATGCTGTCTCACTCTTTGCTCTCTAAGGCAGAAGAGCTCTGTTCAAATAGGGAAAATGGCTTGTTATTCAGACAAAACCAGCACTGTGGGTGTCTAACCCCCTCACACACACACACACACACACACACACACACACACACACACACAAAATGAAGCGATGTGAGAATAGTGCAGAATACCTGAGGAGGGAATAAAAAAGGGCCCATTGGCGTGGGAGCACAGAACCAATTAAATCCAACAATAGAGACGGCACAGACAATATGTGGGCCTTGAAACAGTTCCACATCAGTGAAAAAACACAAAATTACTGCTTACCTCACGTGACATATTGCACTCAGCTGGATCGAACTTTTCAACAATGCTGTGTTGCTCTGTGAAACTCTTGTTGGAAACATTTCCATCCTTTGTTTCCTGCCAATATCCTATTATAATTGTTTTTTTTTTATTTCAGAAGCTAATCCTTACAAGCTTCATCATCCAGCACAACACAGAGTCTGGGAAAACTCCTACGTTTTTCATAAAAGGATAAAAGTATAGATTAAAAAAAAATTATATCTGGATTTCGGTAAAGTTGCTTCATGACAATGACTGTTGTTAAAAGTGCTTATATAAATAAAAATGAATTAAATTCATGTTATTTCTTTATTTATTGGCTCATTTTTACATGTGATTCTTTACCAATTATTCATTTTTTTCCAAATGTGATTCACTCATTTTCCCTCTTAACAAATGATTCATTTATTTTCAAATGTGATTCACTCATTTTCGCTCTGTACAAATGATTCGTATATTTCAAATGCAATTCACTCATTTTCACATGTAATTCTCTAGAAATGATTCATTTATTTTCAACCGTGATTCACCCATTTCCACAGGTTATTCTTTCCAAATGATTCATTTGTTTTGAAATGTGATTCACTCATTTTCACTCTTTACAAATGATTCATTTATTTCAAGTGCAATTCACTCATTTTCACATGTGATTCTTTAGAAATGATTCAGTTAGTTATTTTCAAATGTGATTCATTCATTTTCACTCTTTACAAATGACTGATTTTTTTTTTCAAAAGTGATTCACTCATTTTCACAGGTTATTCTTTACAAATGATTCATTTGTTTTCAAATTTGATTCACTCCTTTTCACTCTGTACAAATGATTCATTTATTTCAAATGCGATTCGTTCATTTTCACATGCGATTCTTTAGAAAGGATTCATTTATTTTCAAATGCAATTCATTCACTTTCACATGATAATTAACAAATGATTCATTTATTTTCAAATGCGATCTGCTTTTCAATTTCTCATTGCGAAGTCTCGTCTTCTTTATGCCTACAGCTCTGGGTCTTTTATATCGTGTATTTGGCTTTTCTATCACTGGTTATTTCCTCAAGGTTTGACTGCTGATTGTTTGTTGGATTAAAAACATCCTTTCATACTGTGTACTTCTTGCTGTGCAGCTTTATAGTGTTTTATACAAATATCCCGGTTGATCAGAACTCCCAGCAGTTTTAATCATTAAGAATCTGAACCCAGTTTAGAGGAAATACCTTGTTTCATAAAAAAAAATAAAAAAAATGAACCTACCTAACACCCAAACCCCGCCCCTACGACCACAAAAAAAGGAAAGGTCAAATAAAGTGGAGAGGAAATTATTCAGATATTTGCGTACAGCCAAAATAAAGCAAGCTTGACTTCAAGACTCAGAAACTTGACATCAATCTTCTAGGCATGTCCTCCTTTCGAGCGATTTGATTTATTCATGTGTGTTTTGCGCCGAGGCTTGAGGGCTTTTGGGGAAAGCAGGCCACCGTTAAACCATCCCGCTTCCTCGGCATTCTCACTGAAACCCACTTGCTTTTTACAAATATTCGACAGTTTACAGAATATGTCTTGTTAAAATACACAATTAAAAGCTAAATGTGAAATGTCCCACTGTCTTGGCTGCACTCAAGAAGAAATCCACTTATGTGCGTTCTTAAGGAGCCTCCTGGTGATTCCTTGTACCACTCGTGGCTAGAAATGGCTCTTGTAATGCCTTTAAAAAAGCACTGTAACCCTGCACAGACATGTAATTGTTAGAGAAATGAAGGAAGTTCCTGTTCGTCAGCCTCCATGTCTGAGATACAGAAATGCAGCTGTGTGTCGAATGTGAGTTACTCGCTAAAACATTGTACTGGGAGTGATTACATGCTGGTTCGCACCTGGCTGTTACAATTACGACACTAATGACAGGTGGAGGATGATGTAGAAATGAGGACGGTCCTTCGTAAAACCCTACGCATTGTCTTTAGGAACGCAATTCCCAGAAACTTGAAACTGTAATTACAAAGTCAAGTAGGTGTATGAGTATATGAGGGGTTTTATTTTGGTGCTGGTGAATTCTGAGTATTTAACTGTGTCTAACTTTCCAGCACATCACTCAGCATGCTTGTTTAGCGTTCTTTATGTGTGTGTGCTGCCTGCAATGAAGTCCTCGAGCTTTGTTACATTTCTAATTTAAACAGTATCTTTAACAGCGAGTGTGAGGACGGTTGGCCAGGGCAGTGTCAGCAAGCGTGGTTCTTAGCACGGCATGAGTACCCTGAATTTCAGCATGACCCATGTAGTCCTTTGCGAGTGCTCATCTCAGTGCTCAGTGCTTGCAGACGTGAACTTCAGTGCCCTTTCTCTTTTAAGCAATAGTTTATTTCTATACTTACAAATGCTTTTTTTTGCACATGTAATACAAACTTAATAAAAATACAATTCCTTATTGTGTTCAGGCAGATTTCAGATCTCAAGATTTCAGTATTTGCTTTTCCAGCACAGTACAGGTACGTACAGTTGTCGTCCTCTGTTACAGCGATGTAACACACTGTGTAAGTCAATGCATTTCTATTGAATTTGAGCACTCTCACTTGCACTGGTCTCTGTGCTCATCGTGTCAGACTTTACGTATAATAAACATTAGTGAGCTGATTTTTTCAGTGTAAGAATATTAAGGAGCTGGACAGGAATGGATGACGAAAATATGCAGCAGTCCGGGACATTGTAAACTTTCACCGTACAAACCTAATCACGGAATCCTTGTGACACATCCACGATGATGGTGTTGATGGAGTTCCTTCCATCCTAATCCCATTTTCGCAGCCCTATAAAGGGAATTGTTCTCTTTCTGAAAATGGAGACGGCCTTATGACCATCGGACTTATTGCAACAGTGCCATGCTTGGAAACAATGAAAGCTGCATGTGAGGTGAGACATGAAGGCATCTAAAGTTGATGAAATGAAATGTACACTGAAGTGCCAGAAAAAGTTAAGACTTGGTAGGTCCCCTACAGGATCTCGCATATTCACGCTGATGTTTATTATTAGTCATGCAATTTATTGGCATATTGTAGTAACAAACCCAAGGAAAGCCTCTTAATCGCAAAATCGACCCACGACATGATGCTTTTAAAGATTTGAAGATGTAACAATATATTTTGCAAGAAAAAAAAAGAAATGGAAAAAAAACCAAGTAAAATTTATAAATAAATAAATAAATAAATATAAATGGCAAATAAATATGTCTAAATACATTTTTAAAAAAATTGATTAATTATTTAATTAATAGTTTTCTGCATAAATTAAGAAACTTACACAAAACCTATAAATTACTTTTCCCCTTTTTTCTTCTTTTTTTAAAATCAGCGAGCATATATATTTTTTTTAAATAAGCACGCACAACCCTGATATCTCTCTAATCTTCTTTTTCCAACGGTTTCCTTTTTTCCTGAGCCTTTTGATGATTTTTGAAGCTTTCTGTCGCCAGTTGCTGTTCTGCCACATGACACGCAGGACACATCACACGCTTTGCATTTCTGTGTACTTCCTCCATAACTAATCCCCTCCTCCTCCTCCTCCCCCCCGACGCATTTTAAATCAAATAGCCGACTGGATTAAAATGTTTGCCGTCACTGCAAAACACAAACCTAAAGACAAAATCATGGACAAACAAGTTACAGCAGACTGTGCTGATCTCGGCAGACGCTGTTACCAAACAACAGCGGATAATCAGGCTAGTCGCGGATAAGCTAACGCCAAATAGAAAAAGCAGAAAAAGGACAGTAAAGCTCAGGAAGCTGGAGAGATGTTCTGATGAATAGTATGAATACTTAACAGGAAGTTAATGTTCTCAAACTGGAGACGAAGGCATCAGCGAGGGTTTTAGGGTTTTTTCAATTACATAGAAAGTGTTTTTGTGCTTGCTAAGTCTGATTATGTAAACTACAGGGAATCGAATTCATACACTTGAGCTCGATTTCATCTTCAACCCTGAGGGACGTCTACAGACTGCCCAATTTCAAAACGGCTGCAGCAATGGTGCGAGGATTATTTCCCTTCCTTTCCGATGCCGATCTTAACAACAGGCTCCACAGGGGGACAAACATCACCGCTAATGACTTTTAGAGGTTTTCTTCTAATTACCCTTGATTTGACTGCATGCACTGCTAAATGAGGCTCTTTGGGATTTCTTTCTTTTCACCACACACACCATGAAAAAGCTGACCTCGTCCAAATGGGGGCAACTGAGGTCTTCACTGGAGATGACTGGAAAATTTTTTCTTTTAGTGTTAAAAGAAGCTGTTTTGTCATGACATGAGCACAGTGTGTTTATACCTATGCTTAGCTCCTGGAGAACTGTCTGTGTGTATGTTTTAGTGTTTTCCTGCTCTAAAGCTCCCCACTCACCCACTCACACATTCACCCACTCACACACTCACCCATTCACCCACTCACACATTCACCCACTCACACATTCACCCACTCACACATTCACCCACTCACCCATTCACACACTCACACATTCACCCATTCACCCACTCACACATTCACCCACTCACACATTCACCCACTCACACAATCACGCAATCACCTACTCACACACACACTCACCCACTCACACAATAATGCACACACACACACACACACACACACACACACACACACACACACACACACACACACACACACACACACACAC
>JAOVVH010155548.1:0-12188 GCA_028566435.1 Scorpiodoras heckelii | reverse complement strand
CAGAGTATCTTTCTTCAAGTGAAGACTTTATAGAAATGGTCCTGGAACTGGATTCAAGACCAAAAACTAAAATCTAAACTCACAAGTAAACTTACAAACGCAGTCCTTTTCCAAATTTATATATGGTATTTATCAGTTGTCATATTATTCTATTATGTAGTAAACGTTACATAAAAATAACAACTAAAGAAGACTGTACCATTATAGAAGTAACATATTAAGAATGGATTATTATAACTCGTATACTGATCTAATATTAATCAAATCTAATATATATGTTGCAATTATTTTAACTCACTGACTACCAGTGTAAGAAATAAAATACTCACAGTGCAATGTGATACAGAAGAAAAGCAGAGCAACTTTTGGAATCATTTCAAGCTCCAGAAATTGGTTGTGGGATACGTGAGCGAGCGTATAGGACGGACTGTCTGTATGACAACATGTATTATCTTACAGACTAATGATGCCCAGTTTCTTAGAGCCCTCTCTGATTTGATTTGGTGGATGTACAGGAACTGAAGCCACCCAAGGAAGTGAAGTGAAGACAAGCGTTGTCTTGCTGAAATATACAAGGCCTTCCCTGAAATAGATGTGCTCTAAAACCTTGATATACTGTCTAGAATTGATCGTACCTAACCAGATGTGTAAGCTGTCCAAGCCATAGGCACTAATTCAACCCCATACCATCAGAGATGGTATACAGGCTTTTGAACTTTGATAACAAGCTGGATGGTCCCTCTCCTCTTTAGTCCTCAGGACACAGCGTCTGTGTTTTCCAACAAGAATTTAAATTTTTGATTCATCTGACCACAGAACAGTTTTCCAGTTTGCCTTCATCCATTTTAAATTAGCTTTGGCCCAGAGAAGACGGTGGCATTTCTGGATCGTGTTGACATATTGTTAGGGGGGCGTCGACTAGTCAGCCGTTCGCCCCTGAGCGTCACCCGAGTGGTACGTCGTGGTGACGTCAGGAGGCGGGTTTTCTCCCTCTGTTTTCTCCAGAGGGAGATGGGCTATTCCTTCGCTTGCCCCTAGGTGTCCCCAGAGAGTCAGTAATGGTGCCGCTCTGGGACTACTATTCCCATCATGCCCAGGGGCAATCAGGGGCTCATCAGGGTTGACGGCGAGCACCTGGTCCGACAGGGCTCGACCAGGGCTCACCGTCACACCCTTAGTTTTTCATGCTCTCTTGCACACCTGGTCAGGGAGAGTTGTGGTTTGTACCGCCACCTGGTGGCGGGAGGTCATCTCATAGGGTTAGAGTCTTTTGTTAGGGACTTGGGCCTAGCCCTTGGGTGTGATTTGCCTCTCGCCACCATTTTAATTATTTAATATGAGAATGAGCCTCCTCAGGTCCACTCTATTGTTTTCAAGTTTGTTTTAGTTTTGCTTTCATTTTTTCATTTTTTGATTTAAGCCTCCTTATGTTTCTTTCTCTCTCTGTTTTCTTCCTGGTCGTTTGCCCTTTACCCCCTTATGTCATTTCACACGTCACCCACACTGTAGCCGTACATCAGCTCAATAGCACGCTGGCTCTTCCGGGATTTCCCGTGTGCATCGGCATTCGCCTCGGTGCGCCTCGGCGGCTTTTATGCCTACTGTAGCTGCGTTTCCACGTTTAGGAGATCGCAGAGCAGGGAACGCCATTAGGCTACCCTTCGCATTGCTGCGAGGCCGTGCCCTGCGTCTGCTGATCACATTACCGCTCTCTCCATCGCACTGGTTTTCTGGGAAATCCCGGGTTCGTTGGCAGGCGCTCGGCGCAACTCGGTTTTTAGCTCCGGTCTGCCAGCCAGTCCTCTGTCCTGCCCAGATAGCAAAGGGGGTTGTGTCATGAGGCTGCAATGCGAGCGGTCCTGAGTTCACACCCCGCCAAGCTGACAGTTTCATTTAATCTCATTATTCATATTTACTAAATATTTTAATTTGGGCTTTTCTTTTAAGGGGCTTTAATCAACTCGTGTGTACCCCGGCCACTCTCATGCCACCCTGTATTGGGCTGGTGCGCTGCACCTGGGTCCAACTCCCTGGGAGGCACATAACACATATGGCTTCTTCTTTTCATGATACAGCTTTAACTTGCATTTGTGGATTGCACAGTGAACTCTGTTCACAGACAATGATTTCTGGAAGTGTTCCTGAGCCCATGCACTGATTTCCTGTACAGAATCATGCCCATGATTTTGAAGTAGTACTGCCTGAGGGCCCAAAGATCACAAGCATCCAATACTGACCTTCAGCCTTGCACAGAGATTTCTCCATATTCTCTGAATCTTTTGATGATATCATGTACTGTAGGTTGTGGGATATTAAAAGAGAACTCTGCAACTCCAGCTGCTCTTTCATCAGTCTTCTCTTTCACTCACTCTGCACAACAGATGGGAAAGGGTGGAGGTACTGACTTGATTGTGTTTAAACGCTGGTGCTTTACTCCTCTCTCTTTTCTCCATCTTTCTATTTCCTCCTTTGAATTGTTCTCTACCGTCCACCATGTGCTCTAAGTCACTTCACTGAAGAGCTAGACACTCTTCTGAGTCTTTTTCCAGTCATTAAGACTCCACTCATTCTGCTTGGTGACTTCAACCTCCCATTCGACAAGCTGCAGTTATCCTGTCTTCTTCTTCACCTGTCCTCATTCGACCACTCCATCAACCAGTCTTCTCCAACACACAGACCAGGCAATGTCTTGGACTTGGTCTTCACCAGACCCGCCTCAGTGAGGGATCTCCAAGTTACCCCACTCCATTACTCAGATCACCACTTTCTTTCATTTGCTCTTTCTCTCCCTTCTCACCCTCTCACCCCTACTGCCACGTACACCAGTATCCATCGCATCCTATACTCCATCTCTCCCTCATGCCTTGCCTCGTCCATCACTATGACTCTTCCACCTCACAACTCTTTTTCTTCTTTCCCCCTGGACACTGTTACAGACACTTTCCTCTCTACCCTATCTTCATCTAGTGACCTTTTATGTCCTCTCTCTTCCAAACCTACAAGATCTTTGCCACCTGCCCTCTGGCTGACAGATGTTCTGCGTAACAACCGACGAGAACTAAGAATGGCTGAGAGGATCTGGAGGAAGTCAAGGTTCATAGCTGAGATTCACTCCTACCAGTCTCTCCTTGCCTTGTTCTCTAGGATGTAACTGCTGCAAAGAAGTCCTTCTACAGACCGAAACTGGGGGCATCAGCAGCAGATCCCTGCAAGCTTTTTAGTGTCTTCTCTTCCCTCCTCAACCCTCCTACTCTTCCTTTACCCACCTCTCTCACTCTCTCTCTCTGAGGATTTTGTTTACTTCTTTGACGATAAGGTCAACAAGATTCGCCAGTCCTTTTCCCTGGCCCCCATGACCACTGCACACCCTCATACCCCCTCTCCAACATCTCTAACTGGCTTCTCTCCTCTCACAGCTGAAGAGGTTCTCCAGCTGCTGACATCCACACTGCTTCAGACAATCTCCAAGGAGCTTCTATCCTTCATCTCTTCGATCATCAACAGCTCCTTATCTTCAGAACTTGTACCATCTACATTCAAGACTGCTAAGGTAGTGCCCATGCTGAAGAAGCCAAGACATGGCGGACCCAACATCAGCAACTACAGACCAGTATCCCTTCCCTCTTTTTCCTCTAAAAATTCTTGAATGTGCTGTCTACAGTCAGCTGTCTCTCTTTCTCTCCCAGAACCAACTTCAGGATCCAAACCAGTCTGGCTTCAAACCTTCTTGACCTCTCCACTGCCTTCAACACAGTTAACCAGAACATCCTTCTGTCCATCCTTTCTGACCTTGGCATCACTGGCTCTGCATGAAAGTGGTTCAAGTCCTACCTGGAAGGGTGCTCCTACCAGGTAACATGGAATGCCTCAACATCCACTCCATGCAAAATCTCCACTGGTGTCCCACAAGGTTAAGTGCTGGGACCTCTTCTATTTTCACTCACTGGGAGATGTAATTTTTTTCACATGGCTTCTCCTACCACTGTCCACCACCATTTGTCTCCAGAGAGGCCACCCAGGTACTTGTTCAGACATTCGTCATCTCAAGACTTGACTACTGCAACTCCCTTCTGGCTGGTCTTCCCATGTGTGCCATCAGGCCCCTGCAACTGATCCAGAATGCTACAGCTTGACTGGTATTTAACCTCCCCAAGTTCAGCCATGTCACTCCATTGCTGGGCACCCTTCACTGGCTTCCTGTAGCAGCTTGCATGAGATAAAAAACCCTGATGCTAGCCTACAAAGCCAAAAATTGTCCAGCCCCTCCCTACCTGATGGCAATGGTCAAATGACTAAGCGCTTTTGCAAGTCGCTCTGGATAAGAGCGTCGGCTAAATGCCATAAATGTAAAGGTAAATGTAAAAGTCTTCGCAATTTTACATTGAGGAACATTTTTCTGAAAATGTTCCACAATTTTCAGACAGTTTTGCACAGATTGGTGAACCTCTGCCCATCTTTACTTCTGAGAGGTTCTGTTTTTGTAAGATGCTCTTTTTATACCCAGGCATGTTACTGACCTGTTGCCAATTAACCTACTTAGTTGCAAAATGCTCCTCCAGCTGTTTTGTATTAGTACCATTTACTTTTCCAGCCTTTTGTTGCCCCATCCCAACTTTTTTGATATGCGTTGCTGCCATCTAGTTCACAACTAAGAAAATTTTTTTCCATGAAATGGTAAAATGTCTCACAACATCTGATATGTTCTATGTTCTAATGTGAATAAAATATGGGTTTAGGACATTTGCAGATCATTGCATTCTGTTTTTATTTACATTTCATACAACATTCCAACTTTTTTGGAATTGGGGTTGTAGTCAGTGTACATACGCAATATGGCCAAAAGTATTTGGACACCAGCTGTATGTGGACAACAACCTTGGTGAGGTCAGGTACTGATGTTGGGTGAGGAGGCCTGGAGTGCAGATTGTGTTCCAGTTCATCCTATAGGTGTTCAGTTGTTCACTTGAGTTCTTCCACTTCAACCTTAGCAAACCATGTCTTAGACCTCGATCTGTCATGCTGCAAGAGGTTTGACCTCTTAGTTTCAGTAAAGGAAATCTGCAGTGCTACCATATACAGTACAGAGACATTCTGTACAACTGTGTGCTTCCAACTGTCTGGTAACAGTTTGGGGAAGAAACACATCAGGGTGGGATGGTCAGGTGTCCACATGCTTTTGGCCATATAGTGTCAATGAATGAATGAATGAATTTATACCAAACTTTTGAGGCCCATTGTTTTTTTAGCAGTAATGTAAAATGATTTTTCCCTATCAAGACACACAACTATTTCATTTTTTAAATTTAAAATTGATATTTTAAATACATCTTTGAGAGAGTATTGGGTTTTTGTCTTTATTTGTTATCTAGGAGAGCATTTAATAATCAAAAGAAAAACTTTCCTATTAATGTATGAGATCATGAGATCAAATTCTTGCAGTGCTACAGCAGTTTATTTCCTTCTGGGTTCGAGGGATTATATCATCTCTCTTCCCTGTCATCCCACAGGGCCTCAAGACTTGGTGCTACCCTTAACATCCCCAGACATTTAATCTAGTGACTAATCTGGATGATCTCAAAACAGAAATCATGGCAGCGGTGAATTCAGTGGAAGAAGACATTTTGAGAGGTGTTTGGGACGAATTCAACTATTGTCTCAATGTTGTCATGTTGATACGTAAAGCATTTATAAAATGGTTACTAAAACCTGATAACTCATTAAACCATAAATTGTGTAGTTGCAATATGTTGTCTATGGGAAATATGCTGCTTTGAAATTGGGTCCATCATTTTGAAACACCCTGTGCAGTATTCCAAAAATAAATCTGATTAATATGATGTTAATCATCTTTAAAGAAACACAGTCCTCTTAGATCAAGAAATATCATAGCCCAAGAAACTACTGGATTGCCAAAATTCCTAAAAAATACAGTACTGTGCAAAGGTCTTAGGCACGCTGTTGGTTTTAGGTACATCTTTTGGTTTGTTTTTTTTTGAGTTCTCCAAATGCTCAGTAAAACTTACCAGCTACTTACTGTACAGTACAATGCAGGAGTCTTAGGCTCATGCAAATGCTTACTGTAAAGCAAAGATGCCTTTGAAAATAATGATGTTTCTACTTAAAAGAAAACACTATAAAGTGCAGTAAACAGTAATAAATGAAAGGAAGTCAATATTTGGTGTCTTTTTCTTAATCAGTGTTCCCATGTAGAATGTACACATTTTTGTAAGGAAATTCTATTAGGAAGTTGTAATGATCCCACACTAAAGTCGGAGTCAAGTGCAGTAATATTTATTTCATACGCAGGAGGTGACAAAAACAACAACAATAAATGTAGCAAACACAAGCACAGAGTGTGGGCAAAAACACAGGACCAAAAGGCAAAAACAACAATACAGGAATTTCAAAAACACAGGAGGGATTCCAAACTAGGGCCTGAAGGTGAGGCACGGAGGAATCCACGCTCTGGCTTGGAACTGAAACAACAACAAAAGAAAATTGAGATGAAGTGAACACAATCAAAACTAGGAACAAAAATAAAGATATGACAGAAGACTGAGAACATGTACTTAGCTTTGTTTGTCAAAACGCTCTTCAACATAACATCGAAGTTGATCCACTTATCTGGGGCTGATGAGCTTGATGGGCACCAGGTGTAGCTAGTTAGGTCTGGGTCTTTGGGACGTGCAGTTCTTGGCTGTAGTTCTTACAAGGACATTTTTTGTCACCCTCTCGTGGCAACAGATGTAACAGAACCCCCCTCCAAGGGGCTAACTCCAGGAGCCCTAACTCTTCTTTTGGGACGTCCAGGTTTACGTGGCGCTGGCTTGTGGGGGTACCTGGCATGGAAGTCTTGAATCATGAGGGAGTCCAAGATGTCTTTTGCCTTGACCCAGGCGTTCTCTTCTGGCCCGTATCCTTCCCAGGCCACCAGGTATTGGAGTCCTCCTTGACATTTGATAGAGTTTAGAATATCTTTGATTGTGTAAGTGTTAGGTTCTGACCTTGGCAGATTCTGTCGATGGAGGACCGATTCCCCCTCTTGGTCTAAGGGTCCTGACAAGGCAGGCTTGAGCTGGCTGACATGGAAGTTAGGGTGGACCTTACTGTGGCATGGTAGTCGGACCTTGTTAGAAAACTCATTTATGTGTTTAATAATGGGGAATTGGCTGACATACCTGGGGCTTAGCTTTTTTGTAGCAGTGGGGTTACTGAAGGCTTTTACAGACACCCAGACTCGGTCTCCTGGCTGGTACAGTGGGGTGACTCCACTTTTCTAGGTCAGCTGCTCTATTCATCTGGGCTATGGCCCGGGTGAGCTGCTGATGGGTTAGGACCCAAACGTGTTTGTTCTTCTGGAACCAGGCATCTACACTGGGCATGTCTGTGGGCGTGGCGTTCCAGGGATATAACAGCGGCTGATGACCTAGGATTACTTCAAAAAGGGTGGGTCCTGTGGCAGTGTGGTGTTTTGGGCATACTCCGCTCATGGCAGGTACCGGGCCCAGTCTTGTGGTCGATGTTGGCAAAACAAACAGAGAAATTTATCAAGTTCCTGATTTACCCACTCAGCTTGGCCATTGGCTTGGGGTGAAAGCCTGAGGTAAGGCTCACTGTGATGCCCAGCTTTTCCATGAATGAGTTTCAGACCCTGGAAGTGAACTTAACTCCCCGATCACTTACGAGGCACCCTGCCTGCAGGCCGAAGTAACTGAAGACATGCTGGAAGCATGTGTCTGCCGTCTCCTTGGCTGTGGGAAGACCTGGCATGGACACAAATCTTACACCTTTAGAGAAACGGTCAACAATAACAAGGATGACAGTCTAACCTTGAGATGGGAACCAGTCCATAAGGAAATCTATGGAGAGATGGGACCAGGGTCTTTTCAGGATGGGCAGGGGCTGCAGCTTTCCTGCGGGCAAGGGTGCGCGGGACCTTTGCTTGGGCACAAACAGAGCATGGCACAATGAAAGCTTCCTGATTCATATGAGGCCACCAGTATTTGGTCTGGAGAAGTTCGAGAGTGCGTCGAGTACCTGGGTGACCGAACCCTGGCGTAACGTGGGCCCATGTTAAACAAAGTTAAAATGGGAGAAGAATAGGGACCAGCGGGCTTGGTGAGGATTTAGCCTTCTGGCTGCCTAGAGATACTCGAGGCTTTTGTGATCGGTGAAGACAGTAACGGGGTGTTTGGATCCCTCTAGCCGATGTTTCCACTCCTCTAAAGCGAGCTTGATAGCTAGGAGTTCTCTGTCTCCCACATCGTAGTTGCGTTCGGCCGGCAAGAGCTTCTTAGAGAAGAAGGCAACTGGGTGGAGCTTGGCTTGGTTAGAGGCTTCAACTTCTACTACAAATGGGAGGTTCGGGTTGGGCTGTTTCAGAACTGAGGCTGAGGTGAACACTTGCTTGAGGCAATGGAAAGTGTGGACAGAATTTTGATCCCACTTCAGCTTCTTGGCTCCTCCTTTCAATAGGTTAGTGAGTGGGGCAGCTAGGGTGCTAAATCTTTGAATAAAATGTCTATAGAAATTGGCAAATCACAAAAAGCTTCATAACTCTCTGACTGTGGAGGGACGTTTCCACTGGGTGATGGCCTCCACTTTCTGGTGGTTCATAGCAATACCCTCTGGGCCTATGTGATAGCCCAGAAACTCAACGTTGGGCTGATGGAACAAACATCTTTCCTTCTTGACGTAAAGTTGGTGTTGGAGCAGATGTTGCAACAACTGGTGGACATGGTGAACATGTGAGGTCAAGTCTGAGGAGAAAATCAAAATTTCATCAATGTAAATGATGACACAAACACCCAATAAATCTCTAAAGACCTCGTTAACAAAATTTTGCAAGACACTGGGAGCTGAAGATAACCCATACGGCATAGCCAAATATTCGTAATGGCTGGTTGTTGTGCTGAATGCCATCTTCCATTCATCCCCTTTCCTGATGCATATCAGGTTGTAGGTGCTCTAAGCTGCTCCAAAGCAGAGGGGATGAGGGGTAATGGATAAGGTTACTTAACTGAAATTTTGTTCAAACCTCTGTAGTCAGTATATGGATGCAGCCCGCCCCCTTTCTTCTATATGAAAAAAAAAACTGGCTGAGGTGGGTGACGAGGCGTGTCTGATGCATCCCAGTTTCAATGCTTCTTGAATGTAGCCTTCCATGGCTCATTGTTAAGGCAAGGAAAGTGCATAAACCTTGTTTCTTGGTGGGGCACAACGTGGCAAAAGGTCTATAGAACAGTCATATGGCCAATGGGGGGGGGCAGTCCCTCGGCTTTCTTTTTATCAAATACAGCTTTGTATTCATCATATTCAGCGGGTACCTGAATTTCGGCATCAGTCTCAGGGCTTTCCACACAGGTGGTGCAAACTGGGCAAACTCTTTGGTAGTTCTGTAGACAAGACGAGGACCACTTTAAGATTTCTCCTTCCTTCCAGGAAATAACTGGGTCGTGGAGCTGCATCCAATCCAACCCTAGGATGATTGGATGTCCTGAGGAGGCCAGTAACATCAGAGAGATCTAGTCTTCATGAAGAAGGCCTACTCAAAGCCTCGGGGGGATAGTTTGGTAAGTAACCTTGCCTGTTCCGATGGGAGCCCCATCCATGGCTTTGAACCTGAAAGGTGAGCTTAGTTTCTTGATGGGGATGTCATGGGTCTCGGTGATTGCACGGTCGATGAAGCTGGTAGCTGCCCCTGAGTCAAGAAGAGCATAAACAAAAAAATGCTTGGCCCTGAGACGTAATCTGAAAAGGAAGGGTGAACTGGCTAGGTACAGCGGGAACTTCGTTACTCACTGTGTGCACCGGGGTGTGGGGTTTAGGCACACCACTGGCGTGGCGCGTAGATTCAGGTCTTGTTGGACATTGGCGCACTGCGTGGTCCTCTTCCCCTCAGTAGAAGCACAAACAGAGGGCGGCTCTTCTCCTCTTCCCCTGAGTAGAAAGCTGAACTGGACCCAGAACCATCGGCTCGGGCTCCTCCATCTGGGCAGCAGGGAGCATGCTGGGCGGCCTAGCATGTAGCAGATCGTCCAAGGTAATGGTGGTGGCAATGAGGGTGTCGAGGGACATCTTCATATTGCAACAGGCCAGCTCACGCTGGACATCCTGCAGCGATAGTCCGGAACTCCAAAGCATACTCAGCGACTCTGCAGCTTCCCTGGAAGACAGTGAGGAGCCACTCACTGGCACACCAGCCGTCAGCGGAATGATCAAACACCTGATGGAATGACGTGACGAAAGTCTGATAAGTGCGTTTTTGCTCACCTGGTTGCAGATGCCCATTGGAGCACCTTGCTGCTGAACAGGCTAATCAAAATGGCCACCTTCTGCTGATCCATTACACCCTCATTCAGGGTGAAGTAAAGATCGCACTGGAGAAGAAATCCCTTGCACTAGAGCTGAAGATCTTTCTGTCGGGCTCGGGTCGGGACGGGCTTAACTTTTCAGGCCCGATTACAGCTCTACCTTGCACCCTTCGGGATCGCCTCTGTAGCATTAGGGCAAGGCACCAGAAGTGTGGGACTTATGTGTGGGTGAAGTCTCACCACACTACCTGATAGCCTCCCAATGGCGAAGGGTGGCACGGACCTCCTCCAGCTGCTGCATGCTGTGCAGTAAGGCTTGCCGCAAGCCAACACTGTCTGCTGACTCCATAGTGTTGGTGGATCAACCTGTAACGATCCCACACTAAAGTTGGTGTCAAGTGCAGTAATATTTATTTTGCACGCAGGAGGCGACAAAAACAGCAACAAAAAACATAAGGAACACAAGCACAGAGTGTGGGCAAAAATACAGGACCAAAAGGCAAAAGCAACAATACAGGAAGTTCAAAAGCACAGGAGGAATTCCAAACTAGGACGGGAAGGCAAGGCATGGGGGAATCCACGCTCTGGCTTGGAACTGAAAGAACAAAAGAAAGACAAACTGAGACAAAGTGAACACAATCAAAACTGGAACAAAAATAAAGACGTGACAGAGTCTGAGAACAAGTACTTAACTTTGTTTGTCACAAATTGGCAGATGCAAACGCTCTTCCACGTAACATCAAAGTTGATCCGCACTGGGGAGAGAATTCTCTGCCTTTTTATTTCTCCCAGTGCGGATCTGGGGCTGATGAGCTTGATGGGCACCAGGAGTAGGTAGTTAGGGCTGGGTCTTTGGGACGTGTAGTTCTTGGCTGTAGTTCTTACAAGGGCGTTTTTGTCGCCCTCGTGGCAACAGATGTAACAGAAATTAAGTTTTTCTGAGCATCTTGGAGAATCTGCCACAGCTCTTTTGGAGATTTTGACTGTCATGCTTACTTCTTTTTTTTTTTGCATACAAACTTCCAAAATGTAAAATTTCACAGGCATGGTTTACTCAGAAGCTTTAAGGATTTTAACGTATCGGAAGAACCCCTATCCATCATCATTATACTGTATAATCATGCTAGGTGACTCACACCCGGTTTAAGAGTCCTGCACTGAATTCCAGAAGCTGAGTAATGTGTCAGAAGAGGGTGCTCTTGGAATTTGGTATAGACTGTGTACAAACTTGAGGGGGCTGAGATCACCGAAAGCATGACTGTCTTCAGTGTAAGACTGATAGCCCAACTAAGAAACTAAATCTGTTGTGACAGCGTAATGTGTCAATGATTATTTAGTAATCTGCCCTGTGATCAGTATCAAGCACATCCAGGATGTATTTCTGCCTCGTTCAGTCGTGTTCCTTTGTGTCTTTGGCTTCGGAGCAGCCGTGACACTGACCAGGAGAAACTGGTTACTGAGGATGACTAGATTCTTTGAGGCTTACTTGTCGCATGGAATGATTATACACATCTTAGTCATGGTTTCTTATCCACATTTACATTTTTTTTAGCTCCTTAGATTACTCAGACTGAATTCATAGTTACTGATATTATATGTTTCAAGATGCATAACTGAATAATAAGGTAAGAGCTTATGTGTTAATTTGATTATGCAAAATTGTAACATTTAACATTGTATTTATGTTAAGTTTTTATATTAGAAAGCACCCAAAATTCCGTCTTTAAACATAAAATCCCCTGTTTTTTTTTTGTCTCACTTTTGCTGTTTAGAGATGCAGGGGGAGGAATCCAGACCAACCCCTTTTGCATGGCTAAAGGAATGGCTGTACAGGGTGGGGACCCTGTGTGTGTGTGTGTGTGTGTGTGTGTGTGT
>JAOVVH010155530.1:0-12189 GCA_028566435.1 Scorpiodoras heckelii | reverse complement strand
AGTAAACTACAGATACTCCAAAAAACTACTTAAGTACAGTAACGAAGTACATTTACTTCGTTACTTTCCACCACTGCTTCTTTGTGATGTAATTTAAAGCAACTGTATATTATTTATAGACAAAACAAGTCAGTGTGACAGGGTGGTAAGTCAAACGGAGCGACACAGACAAATATAATTTTTACAAAAAATAATGTTTTTCATTTGTATAAGTTTATCTTACGTAAACAGGGACGCAATCCTGAAAATAATAAAGGGTTCATAAAAATATAACATTTATTTTGTGATATTTAAGATGCAAATTTCTTGTTGGTTAATATGATAGAAAGTAGTATATTACTCTTTATTAATAGTATTTTCTCATATATGATGTTAACAAGAACACTTGAATTAATAGCTTTAAGCTACGTAAAGCTTTGGCACATTTCTGTTCTTATGTGCACTATATGGACAAAAGTATTTGGACACCTCCACATCATACCTACAGGAGTGTTTATGATATTCCATTTAAAAACCATAGGCATTAATATGCAGCTACAACTCTAACCTGCCACGCTTCTGAGAAGGCTTTCTACAAGATTTTGCAGTGTGTCTGTGAGAATTTTTGCCCATTCATCCAGAAGAGCATTTGTGAGGTCAGACACTGATGTAGTATAAGAGGGCCTGGCTCACAATCCCTGTTCTAGATCATCCCAAAGGTGTTCAGTGGGGTTGAAATCAGGGTTCTGTGTGGGCCAGTCAAGTTCTTCTACACCAAACTCACCCAACCGTGCCTTTATGGACCTTTATTGTGCACTGGTACATAGTCATGCAGGAACAGAAAAGGGAATTCCCTAAACTGTTCCCACAAAGTTGGAAGCATACAATTGTCCAGAATGACTTGGTATGCTGAAGCATTACGATTTCCCTTCACTGGAACTAAGGGGCCTTGTCCAACCCCTGAAAAAAAAATGCCATAGCATTGTCCCTCCTCCACCAAACTTTACAGTTGGCACAATGCAGTCAGGCAGGTAACATTCTCCTGGCATTCGCCAAACCCAGACTCATCCATCACACTGCCAGATAGAGAAGTGTGATTCATCATTGTTTCCAATGGTCCAGAGTCCAGTGGCTACGTGCTTTACACCACTCCATCCGACACTTGGCAATGTGCTTGGTGATGTGAGGCTTGCACATAGCTGCTCAGCCATGGAAATCCATACCATGAAGCATCTGGTGCACAGCTGTTGTGCTGATGTTAATGCCAGAGGAGGTCTGGAACTCTTCTGTTATAGAGACAGCAGACCATTGGCAACTGTTATGCACTATGCGCCATAGCACTGAGAGACCCCACTGTGCAACTTTACCTGGTCTGCCACTTCATGGCTGAGTTGCTGTGGTTCCTTAACGCTTCCACTTTTCAATAATACCACTTACAGTTGATTGTGGAATATCTAGGAAGAAGAAATTTCACCTACTGACTTGTTGCAAAGGTGGCATCTTATTACAGTATCACACTCGAATTCAGTGAGCTCTTTAGAACGACCCATTCTTTCACAAATGTTTGTAAAGGCAGACTGCATGGAGCAGGTGCTTGATTTTATACACATGTGGCAATGTGACTCCATGAAACACCCGAATTCATTGATTAAGAGGTGTTTCTGAACATTTTTGTCTATATAGTGTATATAATATTAATAAGACTGTATGAATATTTCTATTGAATATTTTTCTTGTTAGTAAATAATATGCAAGTTTGTTCCAAAGCATAACTGTGTTCTTTCAAGATTTCATTAATGTCTGTTGAGAAAGTTTAATAAATACTTTTGTGTATATTTCCTTAAAGCATTTTTTAAAGAAAAGGGCACTTAATGTCATGGAAATATTTTTGTTTTGGACTATACTATGTTTTGGAGTACATTTTGTGAATGTAATGCTTGCCAGCCGTTTCATTTATATTATAATAAATAATGCACAAATAATATTTTTTATTGCAATTTTAAGATTTAACGTCATCATTTTAATTAAAAATGGACTTTGTAACAACCTTACTGGATACACAACACAGCACTATGGAACTCCTAGTCCATTTTCATTAAATTATTTCTCATGTTTGAATGTTGTTTCCTATACAATTCCTGTACCTAAACATTCCTATTAAATATTCAGAAAGTTTTTTTTTAGTTTGGGTAGTACTTAATAATAATAATAATAATAATAATAATAATAATAATAGCCAGAAAGTATTGAATCCTATGACCTGCATTTATATATAGGACCAGTACAGGCAGGTAATGTTGCTACCTCACAGGAACAAAGCTTGGGGTTCGATAAAAGCTCAGGTACTACTTGTGTGTGTGGAGTTTCATTGCTGCAAGTCTTCTTTCCACTGCAGAAAGGCATACTGCCAGATGGATTGGCTAATCTAAATTGTTTCTAGGTATAAATGTGTGCGATACCATGGTGTCACATTTAGGCAGGGCCAGCTGTAGCCATTTGTGAGAATCATTATCCACAAATGGAGACTTGGAACAGTGATGAACCTTACCAGGGGTGGCCGACCTACCAAAAGTTCACCAAGACTGCATCAACAACTCGTCCAGTATGTCACAAAAGAACCCAGACAAACATCTAAAGACCTGCAGGCTTCCACAATAACAAAGACACGGTGCAAAAATGGCATCCATGGGAGAGTTGCAAGGCACAAAACACTGCTGAACAAAAAAAGAACACAAAGGCTCGTCTCACATTTGCCAAAAAACATCTAGACGTTTGGGATACTATTCTGGGGATTGATGAGTCAAAGGTGAAACTTTTTGGAAGACATGGCTCCAGCTACATCTGGTGTAAAGTAACACCAAATTCCACCATAAGAACACAAAATATGGTGGTAGTGTGATGGTCTGGGGCTGCTTTGCTTCTGCAGGACCTAGACAACTTGTTGAAATTGTTGAAAGCACCTCTTTTACATGCAGCATTGTGATTGCTAGAATGCATTTTGGATGAAAACAGCACAGCGTGCTCTGCACTTAGAGGAGAGAGCTTGCTAGAGTACATTTCAGGCTGTCTGTCGTAGCTGTTTTGCGTTCAGTGATCATAATGCTATGTACTAGTATATTCTATTCTAGTAGGATTTTCCTGACATTTACTTAGTTGCATCTTACATCAAAAGCCATGGTCCACAAAGAGTTTACAAAGAATCAAAGGGATCTCATTTTTAAAAAAGGTATCAGTAAGGAGAAGGGTACAACAGTGACATTACCATGAACTGGATGTCCCTCCAAAACTGATGAAAATCCAAGAAGAAACCTGGTCCGGGAGACTGTCAAGAGGCCAACAGCAACATTAAAGGAGCTGGAGGAATTTCTGGCAAGTACTGGTTGTGTATTACATGTGACAACAACCTCCCATATTCTTCATATGTCTGAGCTGTAGGGTAGCATGGAAGTCTTTTCTTACATAGAAAAACATCCAAGCCTGGCTACATTTTGCAAAATTTGATTCTGCCAAAAGCATGTGGGAAAATATGTTATGGTCTGATGAGTTTAATGTTGAAGTTTTTGGCCATAATTCAAAAAGGACTGCATATCATCAAAAGAACACCATGCCCACTGAGAAGCATGGTGGTGGCAGCATTATGCTTTGGAGCTGTTTTTCTTCAGTTGGGACTGGGGCTTTTTTCGAGGTGTTCCAGTTCCAAATATTAGTCTGTTTTGGCACAAAACTTTCAGGCCTCTGATAAAAACCTGAAGATGAAGAGGAATTTCACCTTTCAAAAACGACCCAGCGCATACCTGCACATCAACAAAAAAATGGCTTTAGCAGAAGAAGATCAAAGTTTTTGAATGGCCCAGCCAGAGCCCAGACTGGAAACCAATTGAAAATCAGTGGGATGACCTGAAAAAAGCTGTGCACAGGAGATGTCCTCACAATCAGACAGATTTGGAGTGCTTTTGCAAGGAAGAGTAGGTAAAGATTGCCAAGACAAGATGTGCCATGCTGATAGACACCTACCCAAAATGAATGAATGCTGTCATAAAATCAAAAGGTGCTTCAACAATGTCCAAGATTTCATGGATGCAAGCCAAGGCAAAGACTATTCAACACACACACACACACACACACACACACACACACACACACACACACACACACACACACACACACACACACACATACTACAGGATCAAAATAAGTGAAGGCTCAATCAGCTAACCTTTGGAAAAGGTTGGCCTGCTTATTTGAAGCAACACGTCCAGAAGTCTCACCAACAGACTCAACACTAATATCATATAGGCTCTATACGTACCCAGGATACCATTGTCAATAAAAGCCAAAAATAGCTGACACGCAAAGACAAGCATAAGTTTATGCATAATAAAGAAAGCACCGGCCATTAAACCCAGCGTTACAATCTTGAACTCTGTGGGTGTAACTGATGGCAATGGTCAAAGCCCGATGCGTACCTAGAGCCCTTCGTGCCTCAAGTATGGTTCGACTTGACTCACCATCATCCAGGATACATGGAAGGCAAGCATCCAGACTTTTCTCTGTTCTGGCACCAAAGTGGTGGAATGAACTTCCCCTGAGCGTCCGAACAGCCGAGTCACTTGCTGCCTTCAAATGCCAACTGAAGACCCACCTGTTTCGAGAGCACTTAAATGAGCACTAAGTAAAATCTTTACTGCACCTACAGCAGCCATTGTATTGGCTATGTATCATCTCCACTGGTTTTGTGTAATTTGAGTTATAGGACTTATCTTACTTGTAACTTTATTAGGTAGTGTATGACTAATTTCTAGCATTATCATAGCTCCAAGTAGCCTGAATTCAGCTCTACCAGATTTAGCTTTGGATATTCCAAGTTTAAGACTAAGCACTTTTATAAGTCGCTCTGGTCAAAATGCCATAAATGTAAATGCAACCGCAGTGACCTCCACCTCTGGTGACGTCACATGCATACCTTCTGTTGTGATTTTTCTTACCAGTAGACTGATCTCTTGTGGCATGTGCTGTGAATTACACTACAGCTCCTCAATATTGCATTGAATTCTGATCACCTATAGAGGAAAGTCATAAATATACCTGCAGAAATGTTTAGCTCCAGTGGAGTTAACATAAGGCTATATAAAATACTGTATAAAATTGCTCTTTCATTAACTATGCAAGATAAACATTGATGTGGTAATAATTCCATAAAAATTATGTTCCAGCCCTTCAGCAGTAATCCAGTGTTTTTCCTGGCAACAAAGGTAAGTTTATTGTCCAAAATATTCTCGGTTGGTGATTATCTTTCTGCTAGGGATGCCCCAGACCCACCTTAACTCCCAAGATGTAACTACATGATGCTACTGTCGTAGCCCAATACATTTGACGTTGATGGCAGGACCAGAAACAGTGGATGAGAGCTTACACCTAAGGGATTGAGGTGAAAGAGATTTTGTTAGAAATCCCAAGATTCACCTATATTAACTCCATTTCCCATGGTCCCTGTAAAAGGAAATAGCAAGGGACTCGAATATATAAGGGTTCATTAGTGCTATTAGTACTATTCAGTAGCCCACTTTGCCATGTGCTTGTAAACTTGTTTCTCTCCTGTATGAGGCTGAATCCTAATAGTTGGATGTCTTATGTAAGTGTTTTTTTTCTATCTTGGTTTATCAGTTGTCTAAGATATTATTTTATCCTATTTGTACCTGTTCATAGATACATTTATCAGAATTGTATTATATGTATTTTTTGTAATGTTTGTCTGTTTATCCACCATCCATCATACCTTTTGTCTTTTCCAGCCGATTATCCAGCCATCCATTGTCTCAATACTTATTTATTTACTAATAAAATCCATTTAGCTAGCTGATCCTGTTTATTTGATCTGTTCGGGATTTTTCGTCCCCTCTCCAAACACATTACTACCTACTCCACACTGGAAGTCTCCTTGTAGCAGTAAAGAACTGTGCGGATTTATATCCTCTCCGTGTTTTAATCAGATAGTCTACGGCAGGGGTGTCCAACCTTATCCAGCAAGGTCCGGTATGGGTGCAAGTTTTCCTTCCAGTCAAGCAGGAGCCACACCTCACTATACATGTTTTTAATCAATGGATCTAATCAGTGGATCTTGACTTTCACTAGTGTGCGGCTTCTGCTTGCTTGGAAAGAAAACCTACACCCAGACCGGCCCTTCTCGGATAAGACTGGACACCACTGCACTACAGCAGTCACCTAGAGCCTTAAGACCCAGACTTATCCACATCCGTCTTCAACAGATTTACTAAAAGAATGTCTGCGACTGAGTAAGGTGTACAACCCCTGGCAACCCCTCAGCTTTTTCACTTTGTAGCAAATAAACAAATCACAGATATAGCATAAAACAACTTTTGATTAACAGCTGAACATTCTGGCTTTGTAAAACATACCTCAAACTCATTCAATTATTTGTGTTAATGGCATTTTCCTCCAGATCAAGTAGAGGGGAAAATGGCAACAACAACAACAAAAAATCACAGTTACTACTTTGTTGCTCCTCCTCTGGCTATTTTGGATGACCTGAATTTTGAGGAATGGCCTTCGCTAATGAAAAACAGCAGTCTCTATCCAACTTTCTCAAATAGGAAAGGAAATGATGGATTTAATGCTGGATCAGAAACTCTGAACAACTTTCACGCCCTGTTCAACATTCCATGCTGTCAAACGCCTCCCCCACTCAGGAGCTTACACGGCTGTGTTCGCAACACAGGATGTCGCGAACACAATAGTGGATTTAACTTAGAATAAAAACACTAATCTGCTTTGGAACTAACCATCTAACCATCGTGTCTTACAACTATCGAGTAGTAAGACATTTTGATTTTTAAAGAAACGTAATGTTGCTTGGTTTCAATTTATTCAGTGTAGTCTCAAACCCTCAGTGGGTTAAAACCTTTTCTGGCTTAGATCCCACCCACACGACACACCAAACAGCATTTTTTCTTTCGCGGTTTTAAACATTTCTGCATCCACACAACACCGTTTTAGAATTTATCCGCATCCACACAGATTCAAAACAAGTGAAGGCACTGTTGTACATGGTACCAATAGGTGGCAGCATATCTCAAATATACAAATGCCACAGAAGACCATTATTCACCAGCTTTGTTGATGCCAGACAGGCTGGTTGAGAATCTGGTGATCTACTGGGATTTTCACACATAACAGTCTCTAAACTGTATGCAAAACGGTGCAGCGAACAAACATGAATATGCAGGAGAGTCTAAAACGCTTAACATGAAAAAAGCTTAATGTGGCGCAATGTACTTGTCTCACAAACTTGCCAAACTTGTCTCACAAACTTCTGGTCATAAGTACTCTCTACTGCTGAAATGACAAACCTGTGGTTCAAAAAGAAAGAAAGAAATAATTTTTTGCATTATGCTGTTTTCTTCCCATTTAAACTTATTATAAGGAAAAAAGCTTAACATGGCTTATTGTACAGAAACAATCAGCTAGGAACACCAAACTTCTCTGAATTACTACTGGGAGCATCAAGCACAAATCAAGCAGCATTGATGCCATAATGTAAACCTTTTATACCCATCAGTCGACTATATCTAACCTTTTAAAATGCTGATTTAACACACTGTACAGCAGGAGTGTCCAGTCTTATCCACAGAGGGCCAGTGTGGCTGCAGGTTTTCTTTACAAACAGGCAAAAGCCCACTAGATGTTCTGCTTGTTAAACAGTTTGTCAGTCTTCAAACAACTCTTCATGTGTTGTCCTACTTTGTTGGAACAAAACCCTGCAGCCACACTGCTGCATTTGGATAAGATTTTCCATCCCTGTATGCCTTCAGCCTACGTTAGTTCAGCCATTACCTACAGCTTTAAATTACACCAGCGTCGTTAAACAGCTTCTACATACACTTTAGCCATTTAAATACACCAGTTTACCTACAGCGCTGAACTACACCAGCATTATTTAAACAGCTGCCAAATTACCTTTAAAGCCAGAGTACACTGAACATGAACAAACATTTGTTTGGTTTCCCATAACATGTATTTAATTGTATGGAGCATCTACAAACCTCTTTCCAGAAAGGTGGGACACTTTCTAAAAATCCAATGAAACTAAAAACTGTAATTTGTTAAATCATTTGAAATTTTATTTAAATAATAAAAGTACAAAGAAAACATTTTCAGTGTTTTTACTGACAAACCTAATTGTGCCTGCAACACACTCAAAAAAAAGTTGGGACAGAGGCAAAATAAGACTGAAAAAGTTATACAAGTAACACTGTTTTGGAAGGTTCCACAATTAGCAGTTTCACTAGAAACAGGTGAGGACTTCAAGATTAAGTATAAAAGATCATCCACCAAAGGCTTAGTCGTTGCAAGTAAGGATGCGTCGTGGTTCACCACTTTGTGCGAAACTTCATGAGAGAATTGTCATTCAGTTCAAATACAATGTTTCTCAGCACAAAGAATTTAGGTCCTTCACCATCTACAATTCATAATATCATGAAAAGATTCAGGGAGCCAGGGGAAACCTCAATGCTTAAAGGCCAAGGACAGAAACTGCTGCTGAATGTGCATGACCATCGAGCCCTTAGGTGGTATTGTTTGAAAAATCGTCATGCTACGCTGATGGACATAGCCACATATGCTCAGGAGTACTTTGGAAGTTCATTGCGTGGCAGTGGGTTCGGTATCTGGTGTAGATCTGGCAACGGGAGAGGGAGCCGGGAGCAGCAGAAAAGGTAAGCGCTTGCACTTGCTTCCCATTTCCATGGTCTAATTGCTCTTTTGTCTGTCTTTGTGTGTATGTAGTGAGCAGGAGATTAAAAGAGAAGAGGGGAGAGCATGGGGGTGCATGGTTTGGAGAGAGAAGAAGGGAGTGGGACATTTTGGGACATTTAAATAAAGAGACTGTTGAGTTACATCCCGACTCTGCCTCATGGAAATTATTCCACACCTTGTCACTTAACACCACTGCATCAAGAAATGCAACCTGAAATTGTATTATGGAAAGAGGAAGTCATATATTAATTTTTGCAGAAACACCAGTGAGTTCTCTGTGCCTGAAGTCATCTGAGATGGACTGAATGTTCTGTGTTCAGATGAGTCCACGTTTCAGCTTGTTTTTTGGGAAAAATGTTGGTCAGATTCTACGTGCCATAGGTGAAGAAGAGGATCCAGACTGTTACTAATGAAACATGCAAAAAACTGTCACTATCTGTGATTGAATGGGGGTGCATCAGTGGTGACAGCATGGGTGATCTCCATATATGTATATATATATACGTGAGGTTATTGACATAGACGCTTATATTATTATGGAGAAACATATGCTGCTGTCAAGACAAAGTCTTTGACTAGGAACTCCAGGTCTATTTCAGCAGGACAACGCCAGGCCTCATTCTGCACGAGTTACAACAGTGTGGCTTGATGGGTCCTCCTGCCGTCCACATCTGTCTCCTATTGAATATGTATGGCACATCATTATGAGGAGAATCAGACAGCAGTGACAACGGACTGTTCAAGCAGCTCAAGTCTTGTATACAGCAAGAATTGTCAAAAATTTTACTTGCAAAACATTACCAATTAGTATCTTCAATTCCCAAATGATTAAACAATATAATTAAAAGAAAAGGTGATGTGACCCAGTGGTAATCATGCCTCTGTCCCAACTTTTTTTTTGAATGTGTTAAATATTAGATCAACTTCTAAATGTGCTTATATTTAACAAATATAATTAAGTTCATCATTAAAAACACCGTCTGTAAAATAAAGCTTCACGTCAATTGACAAATTACAGATTTCAGTTTTTATAGCATTTTTAGAAAGTGTCCCAACTGGGACATGGGAATGGGGTTTGTAGAAAGTTCCCTCTTATTCACTATGGTTCATTTTGTTTGCCAATTTTTATTTGTTACTTTAATTACACATCACAGTACTCAAAATGCTTAAGCAAACTTCAGTTTACATTATAGGCACTGCATATTTTGCATATAATTAGAATTAATTAGCGCTTAAATGAAACATCTATAAACAACAATAAAAACATCGCTAACAACAGTAAATAGTGGTTTGCTTCAAAGCCGTACTACAATAAAATGACTTGAGTAGTCAGCAACGGATTATAAACATACAATGAGATTGTTCCTAGCACACAACTGCAAAGCTTAGATACTTGAGCACATGTTCAGGAGAGCAGACAAGCAAAATTTATCATAATTATTTATCAACAACTTAAAATTTCTCTCTGCATCAAACAAAGGTTAAACGACTAAACCATCAGCAGCAGTATTGAGTACTTATGACCACTAGTAATTGGTGTTGTGGCTTAATTCACTAGTTCACTGTTTCAGCTAATCACCCATCCTAGGTCATTCTTTCAGTACATTAAGCCATGTTAAGCGTTTTCCATATAATAGGTTTAAATGAGAAGAAAAAATATTACTTGGCAAATCAAGCAGATGCATTTGGAGTTTGAAATACATATTTTTTAAAACATAAAAAAGTCATCCCACTCTGCATGGAAATGGTAAGGTTTTGGTTTCTTTGTGCTAGGTCTCACTCATCTTCTGAAAGAGTCCGTGTAGGTTACAAAAGGAAAAATGCAAAAATGGGGCTGTGTGAACTGGTTACATATATAAAAACTTTCTAAATTGTTAGAGAGGCAAATAGGTCAGGTTATGGTGTGGCTATGGTAACAAGTAGTAAATTTAAGACACAGTGGCCACATTTCACGGCAGTCAAAGTCAAAGTCAAGTCAAAGTCATCTTTATTGTCAAATCTGCAATATGTACAAGACATACACAGGATTGAAATTACGTTACTCTCAGACCCATAGTGCAGCAATAAACATTTAACACCTAAGTAAACCTTAATTAAAACACTAAAAATTAAATATTAAATATTAAAATATAAAATATGTGACTGTGGTAGACTGTAAACAGAGTGCAAGAGTATAAAAATGTATGTATATATAAAAAGGTCTCTGACATCGACATCAGAAGTAAAGTGGCATGTGCAGCAGTGTATAACTATGTATGACATATATGTATATATAACAGTAGAGTATATGTATGACATATATAACCCTGATACTGATTTAAGGTTGATTTAAGTGACATATGCAGTAGAGTAGTGAGTTAGCCCAGTGCAAATATAAACAGTAGAGTAAAATGAGCATATGTAAAATTGTGATTGCAAATCCAGTTCTTAATGAGTTCAGTGTTTAGTTTGTGAGTTATGTGGAGTCCATTGATCCGGAGATTGTGTATTAATGAGGTAAGAGAGGGAGGGGGGGCAGAGCAGGAAGAGAGTTGAGCATCCTGACTGACTGGTAAACGAAGCTGTTCCTCAGTCTGCTGGTTCTAGCCCGAAGACTCTGCAGTCTTCTCCCTGATGGCAGCAGGCTGAAGGAGCTGTGTCGAGGGTGTGTAGGATCGCCCACTATGCCGAGGGCTTTCCGAATGAGGCGGGTATCGTGTAGGTCCTGGAGCGAAGGGAATGAGGTGCCGACGATCTTCTCAGCTGCTCTCACGATGCGCTGGAGGGTCTTGCAGCAGGACGTTGTACAGGCGCCGTACCACACCGTACAATCACACTGTCCTGCTCACTGCCAGAAGCAGTAAGAAAGTGTTGAAATTTGATAGCCAGTTTGAATGCAATATAATTTTAAATGAAGCTCGATCTACCAATGTACACTGTGTGATCAACCGGTTGATCGTGATCGACGCATTGAACATCCCTGATGGATGGTTACTTTACTTGTGTGTGAAAGGCCATGAAACTGCAGTATACATATATATTCTTGCATGAATGTATACATCAGAATAAGACTTCAGAATGTGACTTCACCAACTAGGTTTACAAATATGTACCAATATTGATGGACGCCTAATGAATATAATATATAATTTATATATAAATATATAAATGCTTACAATATTCAATTCAATTCAATTTTATTTCTAAAGCACTTTTAACTATGTACATTGTCCCAAAGCAGCTTTACAAAGACAAAAAAATCCAAACATAATTTATAGGTTTTATTCCTTACTGTTATCCCAAATGAGCAAGCCGATGGCGACGATGGCAAGGAAAAACTCCCTAAGAGGAAGAAACCTTGAGAGGAACCAGACTCAAAAGCGAACCCATCCTCATTTGGGTGTCAAATACAATAATAAATAATCTTTCCTATAACTGAGTGCTATATAGTAAGAATAA
>JAOVVH010155489.1:0-12195 GCA_028566435.1 Scorpiodoras heckelii | reverse complement strand
TCCCCTTTACTCTGTTCTCTAATGGTCAGGACCCCCACAGGACCAGCACAGATCAGGTACTATTTGGGTCGTGGATCTGTGCAGTGGCACTGCAGTGACACTGATTTGGTGATGGTTTGTTAGTGTGTGTTGTACTGGTGTGAGTGGATCAGACACAGCAGTGCTGTTGGAGTTTTTAAATCATCATGTTCATTCTGTGGTAGTGAGAATAAACCCTGGAATGGACACCAGTCATGCACTAGTGCACACACAGACTCAGACACACATACTCACATTTAGGGGTAGTTTGGAGTAAAAAAATCCATCCCCAAGAACCCGTGGGAAACACTCGAAATGGAGAAGATGTGAAACTCTGCACAGACAGTAACCCGAGCTCAGGATCGAACCTGGAACCCTGGAGCATGATACAATACACTTCCAGGCACGTGTGTTTAGTGGTGGGGTCTGAGAGTTTAATTTAATTTGTCATCCGTGCAAGAAAACGTAAGCTAAATGCCTAGTTAAATTTTGTGTAACAGTAGCCGAGTTACGTTTGTGTCTTTTACAGCGAATATGTAAAACTTTTTACACAGAGCCTGATTGTCTGGGAATTGCTACATTTTCATGTTGTTTTGTACAGAATAACATTGTCCCTTAACTAGTCTTTAGTATATACATATTTATGATTTTTTTTTAATGTAGCACGTGAGTCGAGAGCATTATTCAGACACACAAATCAGAAAACTTGAAATGAATAAACTTTAGGTTGTACAGTAAAGGTTAGAAATGTACAGGGTTATGTACAGTATAGTGTTATGACTTTATTCTCAAAATCTTGTGGACAAAACAACTTTTATTGTTAATTTAATGATAGGCTTTTTAAATATGAAATATCGAAGATTTCAGGGAGGATCATATGATACTCCAAGAGCGGAGGACAGCTGAGGACAGCTTTGATACTGAAGCTCACAATTATATATACAAACACACACACACACACACACACACACACACACAAACACACACACACACACACACACACACACACAAACATTCTGAAAGTCATGAACTCTGTGCTCAAGATGTATTCGGGAAAGTGATGGATAAAGGATTACTGGAGGAACGGTAGAAAAGAGAAGATGAGATCAAATGAGAATGAAGAAAGATGATGAGGTTAAGAAGTCAGAGATGATGAGAAAAATTATGAGGTTGAGAAGACAGAGATTTCTTGGGTGATGGAGAGAAAACAATGTGAGGTGGGAATGAAAAAGAGAAAGGTGGACGAGTGAAATGAGACCCTGCTGAAACTTCTGGCTCTCAGGGAACAATGGGGACTTTTGTCATGTGATCAGGGGGATCTTTGAGGTTCCCAGAGGCGTGCATGTGTGTGTGTGTGTGTGTGTGTGTGTGTGTGTGTGTGTGTGTGTGTGTGTGTGTGTGTGTGTGTGTACACTTATTGTTTGCAATCCATGAGTGTCTTTTTCATTCTTACTCCATATTGTTCTCAATACTCCTTGACTACCAACAGCAGAAATTGTTTCTGTTCTTTATTGGTTGTGTGTAACTTGTTATATTCTTCCATCAGTGCTACTCCTCATTCTGCAGTATCATTAGTCACTCTCATGCCACTGACTGTTTTCTTGCCAGCCTTCATCTGCAGACCATAGATCTACATCTTTGGACAGGAATGCCGAAGGCATTCCGGCGATGCTAAAGAACCTGTGTGTATTCTGAGTGACAAAGTCTTCCAGGTATTTTGTCACAACTGATGCTGAATCAACAGTTATCTTCTTGGGAGGATGTTCTTATCTTCTTGGGAGGATGTTCTGCAGCTGGTGTTTGTAAGGCTGTCACCATCAGATGTTTTGTGTCATTTGACATCACCATCGACTTCTGACACTGAGTTGCTCTGTTCTTTGTACAGGTAAATGTCCTTGAGCAGCTGGAGGTCAATGAGTGGAGCTGATGGTGCTGATGAAGCCAGGAACCACGCCTTCACATAAATCAAAACAGTGAACTGACAGATGTCTGTGAGAGCCTTTTCTTCCCCATTTGTCAGCATGAACTGACTCCTGAACATCCAGATTTTTGGCACGTAGATGGCCTTTGCCATCCATTTGGCTCGGTGCAGTCCAGCTGGAGCTCTGAATGAAATTCCTCTAGATGGAACACCACCAAGGAAAATAATTGTTAACTCCAATAATTCTCAGTAGTCTTCACAGGGTTGTTACTGAAGCAGTTGCATCTCCACAAAGGCTATGAATTCAGCTGCAATGTGGGAAACTGCTGTTAACATGATCTGGTCTGATAGTGTGGTCTGAAAGGTAGTCAATTCAATGAATTGCCACTTGCTCTTGAACCTCCTGAAGATCATTATTTCTGGACCTTTCGACGGAACAAGGCAATGAACTACCACTGCTTCCAGCACTCTTTCTAGAATATGATGGTGGCATGCAAACCACAGCATGTCTTTGCCAAGCTTCTGCTCAAGATGTTTGCAGACACCATTCCTGGAACCCGTGTTAACAGATGTGGTATCAAAACACATGCACTTCACTTTGTCAGTAACATTCCAGGTCACTGCTGCAACACAAACAGCAGTAGCACAAGCTTCACCTGTTCCTTAGGAACTCCAAGCAACTGATCAATGCTGATCAACTCCTGACACCAGAATGGGAAGACGGTCTACAGTTTTCCTGCCGTTGATGTCTTCTAAAAGCTTTCCATCCCAGTGTATTGTTAAAAGTACAGTTGGCTAAAACTCCTGTTTCAGGTTCAGAGCCATTGTCTGACAGCGTTTTATTCATTCTCTACAAACTGATGAACGATTTACATTGAAATCTGCAGGATCATGGCCAAGGTGCTGAAGAGTTTGTGCCAGAATTAATGCTGCATTTCTGTCACTAACTTTGGCCACGTCAAGGCTTGCTGACAGTTTGTCATCTACTACACTGACTCTTCCTCTTTTGGCTCGTTTTGCTAACGGCAGTACCTCTGATGTTTCGTATGTTTCATCGTCTTCTGCAGTATCTGTATCTACTTCATCAGATGACGACTGCAGCAACACCACCTTTTCCTCTCTAGCACTTCTTTCTTGTGCCTCTTTCTCGATTCTTCTCTCATAATTTGCATCTCTTTCTTGAAAATTTCTTTGTTTTTTCTCAAACTCTTTGTCAACACCTCCCATTTTTTCCACGGCATACAGTTTGTCTCTGAGCTAGCAAAAACTCTGTGTCTTCCGGTATTCTTTTCATCTCCATAGCCCTAGCATGCGCGATATCAAACAAGTTGTCTAAACCTGTGTTCCATCCTTTAACCATTTTCTTCAGACTCTCAAAATGTTCAGTTTTCATTTCTTTGGTTTTCTTGAGCTTGTCATATTCTTTAAAGAGACCTTCCACTTTTTCAACCATATGTTTTTTCAGTCTCGTGGAGATGCCTGCCTTCTCCCAGACATCATTAGCTGTTAAATGAGCTGCATCACGCAGTGTCTATTTTGTCATTTTCTTCCAGTCATAGAACAGTGGCGTAACCTCTCTGTTGGATGGCAGTTTGATTGAAGATAAACTATCAGACATTTGTGCAATAAGCCACAAGTTTGTGTCGATTCTGGTTGTCGGCTTTGACATACTGCCAGCTGCAATGTTTGATGTTTTATTTTTGAAAAACTTTTTTAAAAAATCATGTTAAACTTGCAAACTGTAAATAGTTCAAAACTAATTACACATGCGAATTTACTGCAAATGGCCACCAGTGGCATGAATAGTAAAATGCATTATGGCATACATGGCAATAAGTAAGTAAGGAATCAATGGCCTAACTTTATTTCAACATAAATGACACTGCAATTACTCAGCCACCCTACACTAAGTATTCATCATATTAATGTCAGGCTGTATACAGCAAAATCAGCGCCGTCCGACCACACCCAGATCTTTTAGACGAGGTGCAAATGGGACTCGGCCATGGCAAAAATGCAGAAAGTTTGAAGGTAGGTAGGGACCCCTAAATCTGTATGTATCTGGCTGAATTATTTTCTGCATTTTTAGTTTGCATACAGAAACAGAATTAAGCGTGCCTCCTGAAGAAGACACACTTTCGAAAATAAGGACCACCCTAGTGCTCACGGTCCCGTTTAGAGCTATGGAGTGGATCTTGTGCTGAAAAATACATTAAGTGGTCAAAAATGGGAATTGCAGCAAGTGCTCATATGTTATGTAGAGGTCCATTGGGGCAGGAATCACACTGCCCCATTGAGCTAGTTAAATATAAAATACTGCATTCTGCAACCATGAAGCTTTTGTTTCGCAGCAAAAAATCAAATTATATTAAATCAAAAAAATTTAAAGTGTAATTTCTTAAATCTAAGAAATTACAAGTGTAAGACATTGACTTTATATCCATAGCTACATTTCCATCTATTTTCTGCACAAATTGGAAACAATAAAATGAAAATTCAAGCAAATATGTTGGCAAAGTTTTCTGCTCAGAAACTTGTTTCCAAACACACAGACTGCCTTTTTTTTTTATAAAAAATGTGTTAAAAATGATGACGTCAATTCCTGCATTTCCTGTTTTAGTTTGCTGTGGTTTTGACGTTTCCATCTCTAATCTCATGCACAGTAGTGCTTGAAAGTTTGTGAACCCTTTGGAATTGTTTATATTTCTCCATAAATTTGACCTAAAACCACCAGATTTTCACACAACTCCTAAAAGAAGATAAAGAGAACCAAATCAAACAAATGTGACAAAAACATTAGACGTTGTCATTTATTTATTGAAGAAAATTATCCAATACCACATATGTGTGAGTGGCAAAAGAATGTGAACCTTTAGGCTTAGCAAATAATTTGAAGGTGCAATTAGAGTCAGGTGTTTTCATTCAATGGGATGACAATCAGGTGTGAGTGGGGGACCTGTTTTATTTAAAGAACAGAGATCTTGCAAAGTCTGATCTTCACAGCATGTTTGTGAAAGTATATATTGGCATGAACAAAGAGTTGTTGATGCTCATCGGGCTGGAAAAGGTTACAAAACCATTTCTAAAGAGTTTGGACTCCACCAATCCACAGTCAGACAGATTGTGTACAAATGGAGGAAATTCAAGACTGTTATTACCCTCCCCAGGAAGTCAACCAGCCAAGATCACGTTAAGACCAAGGCATGCAATAGTCCACGAGGTCACATAGGAACCGAAGGTAACTTCAAAGTAATTAAAGGCCTTTCTCACATTGGCTAATATTAATGTTCATGAGTCCACCATCAGGAGAACACTGTACCACAATTGTGTGCATGGCAGGGTTGCAAGGAGAAAGCCGCTGCTCTCCAAAAAGAACAGTTTGCTAAAGTTCACATGGACAAGCCAGAAGGCTATTGGAACAAGGTTTTGTGGACAGGATGAGATGAAAATGGAACTGGTTTAAATGAGAAGGTTTACGTTTTGGAGAAAGGAAAACACTGCACTGCACTCAACACCAACATTTCAGTGTTTCAGTGGTTTGACACGTATGTCTGAGACTCAGGTATAAATCCAGACCCTTCCAATTATAACACGTGAACTTACTGTACGTAAACACTGAATAAAATCTCTGACCTGCAGTATTCAATATACTGTAGTAATTCTGGATTCTGATTGGTCATGAGGTGTTGATTAATTTCCTATAACAGCAGCTCACACTCCACATGACCGGGTTCACTTTTTCTGGACAGACTGGTTTGTTTAACATTTATGGAAGGAGTCTCCAGTGTCAGAGATAAAGCTGTAGGTTTAAACTTTCCGACATCTTTAGGACAGAGAAGTTTACCCTGGGACAGTGTAGCTCAGTGGTTAAGACCCTGGACTCTCACCTCAGCCAAGCTGCCACTGTTGGGCCCCCGAGAAAGGCCCTTAACCCTCAACTGGTCAGTTGGGCAAAATAATCTAAAACGTAAATTGTTCTGGATAAGGGTGTCTGCCAAATGCCGTAAATGTAAAGTAAATGTTCGTTTGCAGTTTCTGGGTAGCGGTTTGTCTTATTAACTTAAAGAGAGAGAAAAACATGAGGCTGGTGATGGGACTCTTTACAGCTGCTGAAATGTAAATGAAATTTCTTACATGTACATCAAATGTAACTATAAAAAAACAAAGCCTTGATGTTTAACATGTAATTGTTGGTAAAATGCTACGATCTAAGAGAAATAAAACACTTCAGGACATGCTGTTAGAGGAAAATAATCAAATACAGGGTGGTAACAGTAACTTCGCTTCATCACACCACTCCTTAGTTGAGTGTTTTTTTTTTTAATATAACTTCCAAACGGCTGGGTTTTTTTTTTTTTTTTACCCTTTGAAAGAATACACCATGCTTCGTTTGTCAATTTGCACATGCGGTAAAGGAGTCAGGTGCTTCCTGTTGCATTGTGGGTTTTTTTTTCCTGAGGATGTTATATGGTGCAGAATCTCGTTTAGTAGATTACTGGCTTTGTGTTCAACTCAGTCAGTGCTAACAGTTAAGGATGGGAGTGAAGAAAACATGTGGTTTACTTCAAGAGCTTCAAAAGAATTACAGAGAAAAGATGTGTACACCACAGCAAAACGGAAAATGCAAGTGTCTCCTGGGTTAGGTTAAAGAAAAACAGAAATTCATAGAAGTGCAAAGGGAGTATAGACAAAAGTACAAACACAGATATACCATAAACACCTAGCTGCATCATAGCAGCGTTGCTTATTTTTTTTCACCGAAAAGCCCGTTTTAGTCTTAGTATGAAACCCGTTTAAGAATTACGATTAAATGATAAAATGATTTAAACATGATGCCAGAAAGAAGACAGCAGAAATGCTAACCGCTTCTTTGCTAGCTTGTTCATATTCAAGCACCACTCACTATTTTTCACTGAATCAAAATGACTCGATGGTGTTCAGTTGGACAAATTGTTCCACCTTAGCTGTAAGCGGGGCTTGTGATTCAAAACATGACTTAGCTGTGATTCAGAACATGCTAATACTTATCAACAAACACATACGGAGCTCTGCTGTGGCTACTGAGACTCATTTCATTTAATCTGCTAGCTAACGAATTAGCTGCAGTTTAAAAAGCTGCATCTATGATTAATGTGTGGAGATTTATTCAGCATCTTCATAGCATCGCAACCCGACACAATACACAACATGTGTTTACTGTGTGACCTCCAGTGACAGCTGTGCAAATGAAGTGGAAAACCTAAATAAGTTAAAAATGCTAGCTGTTCCTGGCTTGCAAGAGTTTGTGTTGTCTCTTTATGTGAAGATATTATTCATTTATTAAATAATAAAATATGAAGATATTCAGCTCCCTAAAAAATGATGTATCCAATATAGGATTTAGATTGTCTTTTTTTACATAGAACAAGAAAATTATCTCCTATGTTCACACTAGCAAGCAACAAAGCATTTTTTTTTCTATATACAAACACTATTTCCAGAAAAGTTGGGCAAAAGGAGAAAGCAAAGATTTTCAGTGTTTTGAACTTAATTCTATTTGTTAAATACATATAAATAAATATAGAAATTGTTTTTTGCAACACACTCAGTAAAAGTTGTTACACTGGGTCACATCACCTTTTCTTTTAATTATACTTTTTAATCATTTGGGAATTGAAGATTCTAATTGTTGCAGTTTTACAAGTGGAATTTTTGCCCATTCTTGCTGTGTATAAATCTTCAGCTGCTCAACATGCTCCATGATGCTCCACACATTTTAAATAGGAGACAGATCTGGACTGTAGGCAGGCCTGTCAAGTCACGCTGTTGTAACTGGTGTAGAATGAGGACTGGGATTGTCCTGCTGAAATACACATGGAGTCCCTGGGGAAAGACATTCTCTTCACTGCAGTATATGTTTCTCCAAAATACCAATCGAAGCCTCCACATCAATATGGGCTCTGATGCTCCCCCATACCATGTTAGATGCTGTTTTTTGCACTTTTCATTGGTATCAGTCTGGATGGCCAGTCTTTTTCATCTTTGGCACGTAGAATCCAAAGTCCATTGTTCCCCAAAACAAGCTGAAATGTGGACTCGTCTGACCACAGAACACATTTCCACTGTCTTTAGGTCCATCTCAGTAATTTCAGGCCCAGAGAACTCACTGGTGTTTCTATGCATAAATAATAAATGGCTTCCTCTTGACATAATTCAGTTTCAGGTTGGACTTCTCAAAGTTTTCCACGCACAACAATGAAAAAAAACTATAACCATGGTTTCATCATATCCTGTCATAGACAACCTCTGATTAAATTTGCATATAGAGATTTTATAAAGAAAAATAAAGCTTGGAAGGAATTAGAAGTGGTCTCTCATGCCTCTGTTGAGTTAGCTAGTACAGTTAGTTTGCTTTCCATACCTAATCTGAGAATGACGATACCGTGAAGCATAGAAGGTAATTCAGTATGTAAATCAGACTTTTAAGCAACAGGGGTATGAATTGTATGCAGGGTTGTAGGTTGTACGTTTTGGTCACACCCACAAGTGATAACTATAGCGGTGTTGTCACAAGAGATTGCAAGCCACATGAGTGCTTGCTAATGTGAATGTATGGAAGACCAGGAAAGCTAGTTCAATAGCAATGCATGATGTGTCAGTTGCAATCATGCTGATTCTTTGAGTCTGACTCATTTATGATTAATTTATTTATTTATTTACTTTGTGAAATGAGGACATAATACATAGATCCTAGTTCTGGTGGGAAATTGGCAATGAGTTGTTTGTGAATCAACTCCTAGTCCTTTTGATTCACTTAAAAGAGCCAAAATTCCCAACACTAGAAGCAATACACAAATTAGCACCTCAGTACTATACAAAGTAGACCAATATTTATAATGATATGTCTGATGTGTTGCAATGGGGTCATCCAAAGCTTCAACTAATTACATTTACTTTGTTTGGGATCACCTCAGGCTTAAACCTACACTTTTAAGAAACTAGCTTTAGCATGCTAATCAGCTCAGTGTTTTAACAGCTGATGAACTTGTCTGTCTCTGTTTTAATTCCATTAGCTGTGTCTTAATCGCAGATTGATGCTGAGTCAGGAAGGCCAAAGCTGAAGAACAACATACACCAAACACGCAGGATGACGATCAGCAATGTGACCCGAGTACTTTAAAAAAAGTCTCCATGTGGAGCGTTATATATATACAGGATGGTGACAAATTAAAGGAAAAAAAACAAGCTAAAGAGTGTTAGGAGGTTGTTTAGGCCAGGACAAGCCACCAGGTCTGCTTCAGTGCTCCTTGGCTGTTGTACTGAAGCCGTAAACACTAAACAACTTTCTTCCAAAAAATATTCCTTCAGCTGGTGTTTATGTTGGTGGAGAGTGCAGCACTTGCAAATGTTAATTGTTTAATTAGGTTGAGAGCTGATGACCGTAAAGGCCATGTGATATGATTTACATCATTTTTATTCTCATGACTAAATCCTTGTGCCCTGTGGATGGGGTGGAGTCATCCTGGAAGAGACCGTGCCCATCAAGAAAGAAATGTTTTATCAATGTGGCCAGCTAACATGGTTTTATTCTTCGTCTTTTAAGAAGCTTATTCTGCAGATCATGTTTAACATTATACGTTAAACCTACGTTCACTAATGATTAAAAAGAATGATTAGGGTGTTAAGAAAACAAAGTGAGCTTGATATGCTGAGGACTAACTTTTTTCCTATTATGGTAGCATATTCCTGCGAGTTTGCCGTTTCAAAGCATCATGGCTTGTATCAGACTGTTTCTCACAGTCAGATCATCAGATGTCTTCGGTTGCTTTTAGGACTTTTATGATTTTTTTCTGCAACAGCAATATCAGTCAGTGTTGTATAATTCATTTTAGAGATCATACACCAACAACTGCATGGTTTGCAATTTTTTCTGCACCATGAATGACTTGAATTGAGATTGGATTTGTTAGGAAAATGTTTATTTGTCTAAAATGGGGTTGAAATACAACATGACACCTCAAAGCAATCAAGATTCAGAAATCCTCTCTAGAGAAATGAGAAACACTGAAGTCAGTCAGTTTACTTGAAAAACTTTCTTGCTGCTGGTTGAGAAGATGAGTAAGACACAGCAGATTGTATCAGCACTGAAAGGAGGAAGGAACCGGATGAAAGGCATGAGAGAATGCAGAAAGACAAAACCAATGATGTTACCATCTTTTTTTATTGTGTACTCTTACAATTATAATCACTTTAAAGAGTCATACACTGATTTTTTTATGCTTTAAAATCTCTAAGGTAAAATAGCATTACAAAGTCTTAAAGATGTTTTAGGACATGATTAGGAATAAAAAGTAAAGAAAAAAAAAACAGGGTCAATTCTTGATCTGCCTCAATCAGTGTAGCTTAATTTCCTGGGCATCAGAAGAACTGACAGGGACGGGACTTTTCCCAAAGAGCTTCATTTTGTAAATCCTTAGTTGCAAAACAGACGGTTTTCTCATAAAGCCTGGTGTAATCCATTGAAGGCAGACCCCAGAAGGGTCACGACACGTCTTTTCCATGTCGACTCAAGAATTTAGAAAGTGTGGCTCTTTGGGTGCGACCGCGCCCATCTTTACTCCGGATCTCGCCAGCGTGAGAGGTTCAGCAGTGGAGATCGTGGAGCAGAAACGCGAGCAGGCCGGCAGGGAGGACGAGGCTGAGGATGCTGGGCAGCACCATGAAGCCTCCGCTATGTGAGGTCGTTACATTTTTTGGTACAGGTGTTGGGTTAACTCCATTATTAGCCGCCTGAAATGATAAAAAAGGGTGGATGGGGGGGGGTTTAGATCAATACCATTAAAAATCAGGTTCAGGAAATTCACTGTTTTTTTTTTTTTACTGTGGTGCACATTATGTTATGAGGTCATAATATTCCATCAATTTCTGGTTTTTAACATCCTCTTTGAAAACACGTTTTCTGGGTACCAACCTGCACCAACCGTCTCTCCTGGAAAGGTGCACGTAGTTCACCTTAAAGCATTTCTCTACAAGCCGATTAACAGACACACAAGTGCTCTTTAAGGTCCAGTTTTGTACCTTAAACCATTTAATTTTGTTTCTGACAGAAGGTAAGGCCATTTGTCCTAACTTTAAGTGAGACTTACAATCCAGAAATAAAAAGTCTTGGTGAGGGAGTGAAATAAACAGGACTAGCAGGACAAAGCTATAATTAATTAATTAATTAATTAATTTGTGTAAAAATAAAGAAAGAAAACAAAACAGGCATATGGCCTATTCATGTTAAAAAAAAGACCAAAAAGATAAAAACATGACACCATAAAGATCCTCCAACAGCCCGCAAATCAGATTTTCTACCGAATCAATAATTAAATAATTAAACCACCCACGCCAATATTTTAATCAGGTTTAGGTTTAAAATAAGTTTAATTACATATTTATAATTAATCTCGTTTTTCCGAGTTACTGTTTTTTTTTTTTTTTGTAAATAATCGCGATTATGTTTAATTTATTAACTAAAATAAGCGCGTGCGTAAGACTAAAAAACATTTAGTGATAAAATGGGAATCGAAAATAAAGTTAAACTGAACAAAGATCGGAGATCGGATGGAGGATGAAGATGAAGTTAAATGAGTCGAGATAAATATTTTAAACCAATAAATAAATAAAAGAAAGAAAGAAAGAAAGAAAGAAAGAAAGAAAGAAAGAAAGAAAGAAAGAAGCTCGCGCAGGATGGGAAATGCGCCTGCATCAGTACTTCAGTGCTCCAGATTTTCTATATTATTAAAAATACCCCAAACAAAACCCAGTATATATCCTACATCAACATAATGTACTGTACATAGTGTGTGTGTGTGTGTGTGTGTGTGTGTGTGTGTGTGTGTGTGTGTGTGTGTGTTCCATACCTGTGCTGAGACATACATGACCAGCACCAGAACCACGATACACGCCGTTAGAATTTTAGTCATCATGACGTTTCCTCTTCTATCCTGACTCACACACACACACACACTCACTCACACACACACCTGAGGATCTGGACCGAGCTGAGCTCTGTGCACGGCAGAGACACACGGACCAAGAGGGTTTTATAGAGCAAACGCCCGATGACGTCACGGGGACGCCGCCTCCCCAAAAACATCTCTCTCTCTCTCTCTCTCTCTCTCTCTCTCTTTCTCTGTCTGTCTCTCTCTCTGTCTCTGTCTCCCCCCCCCTCTCTCCCTCTCTCTCTCTTTCTCTGTCTGTCTCTCTCTCTCTCTCTCTCTTTCTGTCTCTCT
>JAOVVH010155481.1:0-12195 GCA_028566435.1 Scorpiodoras heckelii | reverse complement strand
CTGTGTATGTTCTTAGCTCTGGTCAGACAGCGACTTGTCGCAATGTCCTGTATGGGAGGAAGTGAAGTCCCAATAATTCTCTCCGCTGTCTTTACCACCCTCTGCAGGGACTTCCAGTTAAGCCCACAACTGTTGTGTCGTCTGCGAATTTCACAATGTGGTTGGTTGTGGATTTGGCGCAGCAGTCACGGGTTAGCAGGGTAAGCAACAGTGGGCTCAGGATGCAGCCCTAGGGGAGCCAATGCTCAGAGAGATGACACTGGAGACATTGTTACCCACCCGCACAGACTGAGGTCTGTTTGTTAAAAAGTCCAACAGCCAATTGCACAGGTGGGTGATGAAGCCAAGGAATGTCAGTTTGCTTATCAGGTGTTGGGGGATGATTGTATTAAACGCTGAGCTGAAGTCCAGAGACAACATCCTTACATGTGTATTCTTTCCTTCCAGGTGTTCTAAGCTCAGGTGGGGTACAGAGGAGATAGCATCCTCTACATAGTGATTTGGGCGGTAAGCAAACTGGTGTGGGTCGAATGTGGGATGGAGTTTGGAGGTAATGTGGTCTTTTACCAGCCTCTCGAAACACTTCATCATGATGGGGGTGAGTGCTACAGGGCAGTAATCGTTGAGGGAGGAGATTGTGGTTTCTTTGGCACGGTTATGATTGTAGCAGTCTTTAGGGATGATGTTTACTCTCCTCAGGGTTTTTTGGACAGCTGCCATTTCCAGTTGGAGTATCTGCTCATCAGGACAAGGAGTAGATTTCACTGAAGGAGTGGAGTTTAGTGCCTCAAAGCTACCGAAGTAGTTGTTTATTTCATTGAGGAAGTTGATGTCATTCTCACAGGGGGGAGGAGTAACTTTATAATCTGTGATTGTCTGTATGCCTTGCCACATCCGTCTTTGTGTTCGAGGAATCCTGGAAGAAGTCTTGCACTTTTTGGCTGTGAGCACGCTTTGCGACCCATATAGCACGGTTTTGGTTGGCTCTAGCTGTTCTGAGAGCCAACTCATCGCCGGATTTAAAGGCGGTGTTTCGTGCTTTCAGCCTTGCAAGTACCTCGCTGTTCATCCAAGGTTTCTCATTGGCCCGTGTGAAGATGCGGACTCAGTATATTCATCCACCCTTGTGTGGTAATCTTCGGTGGCAGCTACCCTGAACATGTCCCAGTCTGTGCATTCGAAGCAGTCCTGCAGTGTTTCCATTGCTCCTGCAGGCCAGACCCTCACCTGCTTTGTGATGGCTTGTTTCCTGATCAGCAGGGGCTTGTATGCATGCATTAGCATCACAGAGAGATGGGCTGAGGAGCCAAGTTGGGGGCGGGGTGTTGCTCTGTATGCAGCTTTAATGTTGCTGTAGGCCAGGTCTAGTGTGTTCTTTCCCCTGGTTGCAAAATTCACATACTGGTGGACTTGAGGAAGCACAGTTTTCTTATTAGCCCGGTTAAAGTCCCCTGCCACAATGAAAACTCCCTCTGGATGTGAAGATTGCAGTTCACTGATGGAATAGTAGAGAATGTCCAGGGCTTCTTTTGTGTTTGCGCTGGGGGCAATATACACTGCTATAATGATGATAACAGTGAATTCCCTGGGTGAATGAAAAGGTCTACATTTTACAGTCAGTAGCTCCACATCTGAAGAGCAGTTACTCGAGACTTTCACTGCGTTGTTACACCAGTTGTTGTTGGTGAATATGCAAACACCGCCACCCCGGGTTTTACCAGTAAGAGCGCTGCTTCTGTCCGACCGGAATATTGTTGGCCCCTCCATGCTAACGGCGTCATCCGAAACTGATGGACTGAGCCATGTTTCTGTGAAAATTAGGGCACATCAGTCTCGCACCTCCCGTTTTGTGGTTAAGTCCAGCCTCAGATAGTCGAATTTGTTTTCTAAGGACCGTACATTCGCGAACAGGATAGAAGGAAGTGGTGTTCTGCCCGGATTAGCCTTTAGCTTAGCTGACATCCCAGCCCGGCATCCGCACTTTCGTATTCTGTCGCACCGCCTTTGCTTCCACCGCTGACGGATACCACTGGTTTGAGGTTCCGCTGCTTCACAGGCCGCTGAATGTAGCCGATGCAGCAGTCCGAGGCTGCGTAGAAGGTTGAGAGTGGTTGCTGCTACATGTCCAAGATTTCTCGTTTCTCTTAAATCCAGTATCTCCTGATGATCATATACCAGTTTTGAATGTATGTGCTGTAGTTTATCTGTAGAACTAAACGAATTATCCAACTTTAAATCTCCGATGCTATCACGAGCCATAGCAGCCACATCCGAACAGGGCGCCGCAATCTTTTTTTTTTTTTTAAAAGATAAAATTGACTGCCAATACAGCTTCAACTCTGATGTTGGACCGCTTGCCAATTACTTTGAAAATGCACAGGGTTATTTCAGACCTTGTAGTGGGTCTGTATCAAGACCATTTAAGAGTCAATGGACATTCAAGCAATCATTTTATAACATGGAGAGTATATTAACTAAATTGGTTTTCAGTGTGAATATATGTTGTCCTCTAAATCAGTTAATATATTTTCTCCAATCAAAGCATAAAAACCAAAGACCTTCAATGACCAGGAAAAACAAAGAAGATATCTGCTGCAGTCAAAGAAGTGATTCTGAGAGGAGGCCATTAGCGTTGCATGTTTCAGAGGAAGCATGTGATAGCTTCCCCCTCCCTGACTAGCTGCTTGTTGTGTGACATGGGAGAAATACTGATGTGTGGGAATCGGATACGTCTACATTAGGGAGAAAATCAGGGGAAAAATAAATAAATTAATTAAAAATAAAGATGTGATTCTTTAGATGATAAGAAGCTATTCTCCAGACTACTCGTTATTAGTCAAAGTAGAAAGATAGACCTGAGTGAAATTCTGCCAGTTAACCAGTTCTAATGGTTCACTCACTAAAACAAATCAGCTCTTCTGGATTTATTGTAGACTAACTATGGGCACTGACAAGGTTACAGCAAATGTAACTGGGTTATTCTCATGAAATTGGATTTCATGAGGAGGCATGAGGAATTTTGATGAAGAAAGTAAATGTTAAAATAAAAAATATAAAATTATAAAGAGCTTCCTTTGGTCTATCTTGTACATGTTTTGAACATTACAATTTTTTTTTTCTTTCACATTTTAGGGTAAAACTTTCATTTCCGCAATGCGTCCTTTCAGAATTTCATTATGTTGCGTAGACATTTCAATATTTAAACTACAATTTTTTTTATAAACTTCAATGCACATCATACAGTAAACACTTGTGGTAAATAAACATGGAAGATTTGACATTTATTAGTAAAAGCAGTAAAATTAATAAGGAAAAAGAATGTGTCCAACACCTATTTTCTCATCCTCCGCAACAATTTTCAGTCATTGTTTAAATCCACAAGTAACATAAATTTCAAGGCGTTTTTGCACTAAGGGAAGACATTGGATGTAACACTCAAGATGGCTACCAAGTAAGCAGCTCTTCTCATATCTCTCTAGATAAAAGTTAAAAGTTTGCTCATCACACTGTCAGCATGACTTTCTGTGGAGGTGTAAATGTCCGTAGTGGTGGGGAGGCTGACCCCCACAGTCCTCTGTGCAGCCTTCACCATGCTCTGCAGAGCTTTCCTCTCTACAGCAGTGCAGCTTCTGTGCCACCACACCACTCCACCACACATCTGTAAAAAGAAGTGAGAACTGAGCTCCCAAGTCCAGCACGCCTCAAATGCCTGAGGAAGTAGAGGTGTGCCTTCCTAATGAGACTAGAAGTGTTGTAATGCAGAGGTTGTTTCTCCTGCACCAACTCTCCAGGCTTTAGCCAGACTCATCACTGTTTGTGATGCATCCAACCACTTCTGTGTCATCCGCAAACTTTACAATATGACAGCTCAGATGGACAGCTGAGCAGTCATATGTGAACAATGTAAACAGGAGGGGGCTCAGCACACAGTCCTGAGGGGAGCCGGTGCTGAGGATAATGGTGGAGGGGATGCTTGGATCCTCACAGACTGTGGCCTGTTAGTCAGGAAGTCCAAGACCCAATTGCAGATGGATGAACTCAGTCCCAGTGTATGGAGTTTGTAAGCCAGGGTCTGGGGAATCATGGTGTTGAAAGCGGATGTGAAGTCCACAAAGAGCATACGAATGTAGGAATACTTACGCTCCAGGTGGATGAGGGCAATATGGACCACAGAGGAGATGGCGTCCTCTGTGGATCGGTTCTTTCGGTAGGCATACTGGTGTGGATCCCCTGTGACATTGATGGTGGCTTTAATGTGAGCCATAACCAATCTTTCGAAGCTCTTTGTGACTATCAGGGTGAGGGCTACTGTCTGACAGTCATTCAGGCCTGTCACTGTGGAGCTCTTGGGGACCAGGATGATGGTGGCGGTCTTTAGGCAGGTAGGGACAACCGCCTATGTGAGAGAGGAGTTGAATATGTCTGCCAGGACATCAGAGAGCTGATCTGCACGGTCCCTCAGCACTCGCCCTGGGATGCTGTCTGGGCCTGCAGCCTTGCAGGGATTAATCCCTGAGGATTAATCTGAGGGGCTCTTCTCCATGGTGGTGGGGTGAGGGGCTGAGGGGCTCTTGCTGAGGGGCTGAGGGGCTCTTCTCCAGGTGGTGGGGTGAGTCTGGTGCTGAGGGGGGTGTTAGTGTCCTCGAAGTGGGCATAGAATCTGTTGAGAGCATCAGGCAGAGAGGGGTCCCTAAGGTATTTTGCATCTCTGATGTTATGCACTTAATGCTCTTCCACATGTTCTGAGGATCCTGGGAGGACAAATGTACCTGGATCTTCTGTGTGTATGTGGCTTTGGCCCTCTGTATGCCTGCGATCAGCTCTCTTCTAGCTCTCTTGAGTTCCTGTGAGTCACCAGACCTGAAGGCATCCCTGATTTTCAGCAGAGAACAAACCTCTGCATTCAGCAGGGTTTCAGGTTTGGGTAGCATGTCACAGTCCTGGTGGTGGTGACACCCTCAACACACTTGTTGATGTATCCAAGGACGGCAGATGTATAATCCTCCAGATTCAACTCTGCCTCGTGCACGGTGGCCTCCTTAAAGACCTGCCAGTCTGTGCATTGAAAGCAGTCCTGCAATATAGATTCACTGTCACTGGGCCACACAGTAATGGTCTTCTGTGTAGGGCTGGAGCGTCTCAGCGTGGGATGGTAGGTAGAGACCAGCAAAATGGAGATGTGGTCGGAGAGGCCGAGGTGGGGGCGGGGGACGGCTTCGTATGCATCTCGTATGTTGGTATAAAAACAGTCGAGTGTGTTATTTCCCCGTGTCGGTATGGTGACATGCTGCTAAAACTTCAGCAGAGTGTCTGTCAGGTTTACGTGGTTAAAATCCCCAGCTACCATGTAAAATGCCTCTGGGTGCATTTTTTCATGACAAAAGTTTTGGGACCAGACAGACTCCTCAGCAATTCCTCCCGGTGAATGATCGTGTAATGTGTGACTTCAAATTGCTGATCAGTCATGTAGTGTGCAAACTACAACAATGTAAAAATTTGAGATTACAAGAGAGTTAGTTGTGTAGAGGGAACAGTACAGTGATCTGACAACTTTGCAAGTAGTGTGTCCAAGACTTAAACCTCCAGAAAGATTTATCATGTAGATTGTAAATTTTCACTGGAGTTAGCAACAGAACCAGGATCACTGACATTTTCTGTTGCCTCAGAGAAACTGGAAAACCTGTTGTCTGTACTTACAAAAAAGTATTAAAGTGTGTTACAGGTAGTCCACTGCAGCTGCAAGCAAGGCAAATGTGAGACAAGATGATGTTCCTGTATGACTGGAAGACTGTGCTGTACTGATTTATGTCAGTGCCAAAACTGTGGAAATTCCAAGGTAACAGAGGAAAGAGCTACATGGGATGATGACTCTGATGATTGTGACATGGAGCAATGAGAGTAATGAGTAAGAGATTTACCTTGGCCTGGAGATGTACTGCACCATGGCAGTCTGTGTGGTTCAGTACAGGTGTCTGAGGAGGGTGTCTCAGAAGGAGACAGAGTGCTGGATTTGGAATTGAGAATACCTGGTTGCTCCAGCTACACTGTATTAACTGCTACACGGAGTCATGCTGTGACATTAATACATGATTACTATGTATGGACTGATTTTAAGCTGTATTGCTTAATTTATCCAAAACTAAAGGGTCGTGGTAACATTTTGATACATTTCAGCCATATTGGCCCAAAGTCTGTACATTTCATTTCTTCCTCTGATTACACACTGACTACTGAATGTTTTAATGTATAAAACATCAGTTGTGCAAAATTTACAGTGTGTGTGTTTCATTTTGTTTGGAGCTAATTACTGAAGTTGAAGCATTTTTTTCCAAATTTGTCAAATTTTATGGTCTAATTTCACACTTGATTGCACAAACGTATCAATACTTGTCTCAGACATTTAGGTACATGTATAAATATCAGTATAAGAAATATTTCGCATAGTGAAAATGAATATAAATGAAGTTACAAACAAAACCATATAATTTAATGTATTTATTCTAAAGCACTGTAGTGTGTAGTGTAGTGTGTCAGACTGGCAGGTGTCTCTGTAACTGAAATATACAAACACCACAGAAGGACACTATGCACCCCTGCTGGAAAAACCAGCTTAAAGCAGCTTGGGTTTTAAGATGGTCCAGCTGGTTTATAGCTGGTTTAGCTGGTTGACCATCTTGGTCAAGCTGGTTAGAGCTGGTCAACCAGCTAGATCAACTTTTCAGGGGATGGTAGATCAGTTATGTCAGCTGGTCAGGGGCTGGTGGACCAGCTAGGTCAGCTGGTTGGGTTCAAGAAGACCAGCTAGGTCATCTGGTCGGGTTCAAGAAGACCAGCTAGGTCATCTGGTCGGGGCTGGAAGACCAGCTAGACCAGCAGTTATACCAGCTAGACCAGCTAAGCTGAGGTGGACAAGGCCTGCTGGCCAGCTTGCCTACGCTGATAGAAGTAGATTTGACAGTACAACTTAATGTAAGTAATAGATATGGAATGTAGTGTATATGATTTATTGTTGTATGGTTAAAAGTAAATTTCAAACTTCAAATAAATTCTTACAATGTAATCTGTTAATGCATGTGACCTCCCAGCATGTTGGTGCGGTGATTTTATGTGTTAATGTGGGTGGGACGGAGGCAGAATACGAGGCTGGTTCACCTGCGCACATTATGAAGTAGATTCTGATTTATAAAGAAGAAACAGCTTAGATGTGTGCATGCGCACGGTTTTATAAATCTGAATTTTTTCGTGCGTGCCATTTCCTGCTTTTGTGCGCACACACACTTTCACTCCAGAATCTATTATTTCCCAAACCTAACTTCCTTTTGTCTCTCTCCGTCTGTGTGTGCATGTGTGTTTGTTTGTGTGTTTGTGTGTAGTGAGCGAGGGAGCGGAGGACAGCGCGCGAGAGCCGCGATGAGCAAGAGAGAGAGAGAGCTGAGACACCGAGAGGTATACAACTAATGATGGTAGTTAGCCCGCTCCCGACCAGCAGCCATTTTATTTTCTTTTTGTAACTTAATACAAGCGAAATATTTAGTCAGGTAGATATTTGTTGTGAAAGGAAATACAGTTACAATTTCAAGCATTTTCAAGCACTTTATCCAAAATTCCACCATTTTGCAAACCTGGAAAATGCAACGTTAAAATTCAAGCATTTTCAAGGATTTCAAGCACTCGTACGAACCCTGTAAGTAAGAAACTTCTGTACTTCTGCCACCTCTGCATAACACACACTCTACATAACACAAACACCACACACTACAGACTACACACCACCACACATTGCACACACCACACAAATAAACCACACACTCCACATAACACAAACACCACACACAATACAAACACACATTACACACTTTGCACACCACACAAACACACCACACACAATCTGAAAAGCCAATATAAAATTTGTTCACAAATTTTCCCTGTCTAGTCAATAATGATGATTATGTGTTATTATTTATCGAACTTGGTTTTTTGTTATTTTAATAGTGTCTCTCTGATTTTATGTCTTTAACGATTCTGTATGGTATGTAGTTACTATTTAATTATGTATCCTGAGATATATTTACTTAATTGTGCTAATAGTGATATTAATTACCGCGACCCTGAAATGGATTAGCGGAAAAGAGGATGACGATGATATATTTAATACTGCCACTTTTCTACTAGACCATTCTTTTTATTCTTTTAATATTATTTTTTTCTGTGAAGCAGTTTGGGTTGCATGCTACAATTCTTTTTCTTCTTTACTTTTTTACTCACTTTTGAAGGCTAATTACTCCACCCACTTACCAGCACTTCCCCATCACTAGTAATGCCCCCAACACTAGGAGGGTGAAGACTAGCACATGCCTCCTCCAACACATGTGAAGCCACCTACTGCTACTTTTGAACTGCTGCTGATGTAGCATTACTGGGTAGCCAGCGATTCAAACCAGTGATCCCCAGATCATGTGGCAGCGCCTCAGTCCGCCGGCCCCCTCTGACACCTTATAAGCTTAGAGCACTGAAAAGTAAGTATGAGGATAGTTCAACTCATTTGCACTTAGAAAATCATGTATGGGGGTGTTAAAACTTTTGCACAGGGCCGGCGCCAGGGCAAATACAGCGGGGAGGCGTCATATATTTTAAGGGGGCGGTGATTCGAGTAAAACTTTCCTACACGGAAATAAAGCTGCATCTGCCTTTTGTGAATATTCGAGCCGGTCTCTATCGTTATATCACCCGACTGAAAATGAACGATAACATTCGTTTTTGAACGGTTGTTTGAGAAACTGTTTAAGACACACCGGGTGTGGTTCTTCATTGCCAAGGTCATCAGGCAGAGTAGAGGAAATTTCAGGAGCGCTCTTGGTGCTGCTCGAAGCGCTAATACTGCTTACTGGCCTGCATCAGTAACCGTGAACTTGGACACACTCAAAGAAAAGCGAGAAGAGGAATCTGGTGTTTCTTTGTTCTTTGTCTTGCTGTCCGGTCTTTTGTCTTTAAGCAGCCATTCTCGGATGCCCATGGTTTAAAGCGTTTAGGCAGTGATGCCACTAACACGTTTCTCTCTGCTCCTGAGGTCTAATCAAGAGGCCCCGGCATCTATCATAGCGTCTTTCAGGTTTCATTTGCTAAGTGTGACCAATAACTGCTAACTTCAGCACTTATTCATTTGACTGACATGAAAAATTACCTCATTGTTTTGGTCAAACAAAGCTGCGCGAAACAAAAATTACTTCTTCAGACACGGGAAAAAAAAAAGATAATAATAATCACACAATATTAAGGGGGCGGAACATTGCTCTTGAGGGGGTGACGCCCCCTTTTGTCCCCCCGTGGCGCTGGGCCTGCTTTTGCATAAGACCTGAATGTTTGTTACAAATTAAACTGAAAGATTCATTTTAATGTGTTTGTTTTGTAAAAGGTTGTTTCCAAAAGTGTCTGGAGCATCAGAACCTGGAAGAGTCGGAGCTGAGGTCAGAAAAAAATCCAGGACATCAACAAAAAATGCAAAAAAAATTATTATAATGCAAAAAAAAAACAACAAACAAACAAAAAAAACCCAATATGTACATTGTAACATAATTACATGATTGCATTGTTTATGTGATTTGTTAAATGTAATTATCCCTGCTGGCAAAACCAGCTTAAACCAGCTTGGATTTTAAGATGGTCAAGCTGGTTAATAGCTGGTTTAGCTGGTAGACCAGTTAGGTCAGCTGGTCAGCACTGTAAGACCAGCTAAGTCAGCTGGTTGGGGGCTGGCAGACCAGCTAGGTCAGCTGGTCGGGGCTTGGAGGACCAGCTAGGTCAGCTGGTCGGGGCTAGGAGACCAGCTAGGATAGCTGGTTGGTGGCTGGAAGTCCAGCTAGGTCAGCTGGTCAGGTCTTGGAGGACCAGCTAGGTCAGCTGGTTGGGGCTGGAAGTCCAGCTAGGTCAGCTGGTCAGGGCTTGGAGGACCAGCTAGGTCAACTGGTCAGGGCTGAAAGACTAGCTATGACAGCTGGTCGGGGCTGAAACACCAGCTAGGACAGCTGGTTGGGGGCTGGTAGACCAGCTAGGTCAGCTGGTCAGGGCTGGAAGACCAGCTAGGTCAGCTGGTCAGGGCTGGAAGACCAGCTAGGTCAGCCGGTTGGGGCTGGGAGACCAGCTAGGACAGCTGGTTGGGGGCTGGAAGACCAACTAGGTCAGCTTGTCAGGGCTTGGAGGACCAGCTATTTCAGCTGGTTGAGGCTGGAAGACCAGCTAGGACAGCTGGCAGGGGGCTGGAAGACCGGCTAGGTCAGCTGGTCGGGGCTTGGAGGACCAGCTAGGACAGCTGGTAGACCAGTTAGGTTATACCAGCTCAGCTGAGGTGAACAGGGCTTGCTGGCCAGCTTGCCTATGCTGATAGAAGTAGATTTGGCAGTGCAACTTGATGCAAGTAGTGGATATGGAATGTAGTGTATATGATTTACTGTTATATGGTCAAAAGTAAATTTCAAACGTCAAATACATTCTTACAGTGTATTGTAATCTGTTAATGCATGTGATCGTCACTTTTACAAAAATGTAATTATAAATAACATAAAATTGCTATTCATTGGGAAGTAACAAAAGAAAAAAAAATTATATGCCAAAGAAGTTGTATATTCCTGGTCATTTTCTTTTACGTCTGTCAAAAATCTTTTTCAGACCAGTGTGGCTCAGAAACACATTTTTTTCTTCAGTAGTATCGCTTACTTCAACAGTGTCTGCCTCTCTGTATGATGTACCTTCTTCTAGATAAAGTGTCAAATATTAAATCAGATACCATATGTTTGCACATCTTTAATTAAAACTTGTGGCAAGTCATGCAACATCCAGTTTTAATTTGTAACTAGAAGGAAGTTTGTCATTTGCACTGACCGCAAACCCTTAATGTCCCTTTTTAATTAAATGAAAGCGGTGCCTCAAATGGCATCCCCTCACATTCAACTTTGGGCAGTGACCTTGAGAGCTTATGAATATGAAATTGTCTATAACCCAGGAAAACACCACAGCAATGTGGATGCACTGAGCCGACTTCCTTTACCTCAGCAGTCCATAAATAGAGACCAAGGGGACCGCGTGTTGATGATGGAGGAGGTAACACTCGTGTCAGCTAGTGAAATAAGTCAGTGGACACGCAAAGACCCAGTGATATATCCCGAGTGGTCCAGTTCATCCAACAAGGGTGGCCATCGCAACACTCACACCCAGTTTTCCAGCCTTATACTGTGATAAGGACAGAATTAAGTGTGCAAGATGGATGTGTATTGTGGGGATCTCGTGTGGTAGTACCGCTGCGGGGTCATGAAGCGTTGCTACGCCAGCTGCATCATGGGCACCCAGGCATCACCAGAATGATAGCATTAGCACGTAGCTACTTTTGGTGGCCAAGGTTGGATGCTGACATTGAAGCTGTAGTAAAAGGGTGTAGCACCTGCCAAAAACATCGCAGTTTACCTGCTTCGGCACCTCTCCATCCTTGGGAGTGGCCAAGTAAACCGTGGCAAAGGCTACACGTAGATTATGCTGGACCTTTCATGGGCCATATGTTTCTGATCCTCATAGATGCATATTCCAAATGGATGGATGCTTACCCGGTAACCCAGCAGTCAGCAGTCAGCAGTCAGGGATTACCTGAGATGAATGTGTCTGATAATGGCTCATGCTTTGTGAGTGCAGAATTTGAAAAGTTCCTGAGGAAGAAGGGTATCGAACACATCACCTCAGCTCCTTACCATGCATCTTCATGCTGTGCTGAGCGAGCAGTCCAGACGTTTAAATCTATGATGAAAAAAGCAGGCGAAGGTAGTACTTCTACCAAGGTTTCAAGAGTGTTGTTAAATTACTGCATTACTCCTCAGTCAACCACTAGGATGTCACCAGCTGAAATGTTGCAAGGCAGGAGATTAAGATCGACATTATACTTAGTACATCCTGACCTCAGAGCTAAGGTAGAGTGGAAACAGTGTGTTCAGAAGAGACATCATGACAGGCAGGGATCAGAGAGAAGTTTCCAAGGGGGAGATGCAGTGATCACACGAAACTTCAGTCATGGGCCTAAATGGATCCCAGGTTTTATTACCAAAGTCACAGGACCAGTGTCTTACAAAGTCATGGCACAAAGAGGTGCCTGAAGGAAGGAGTGCAGGGGCCCCGCATTGGGCAATGCTCATCGCAGAATTGTTTGAATCAGTCGGG
>JAOVVH010155434.1:0-12199 GCA_028566435.1 Scorpiodoras heckelii | reverse complement strand
CACACACACACATATATATACACATATACATCTCTCTCTCTTTCTCTCTCTCTCTCTCTCTCTCTCTCTCTATATATATATATATATATACATACATAGAGACATACATACATACATCGCTATCTCTCTCTTTCTCTCTCTCTGTCTCCATCTCTATTCCTATCCCCAGGCTGCTCTGTTGCCATGCTACTTGCAGCTCTAACAAGTAGCCAGATTCATATTTATACACCGGGGGGATCCTCTCGTGCACAGTCTCTCAGGAGACACTTTGGGAGGAAACCCAGATGTAAACCCAGACAGTTCACCCGTTTTGTGCACCGGAACAGGTTCTAATAAAGACTCGGATCGTTCGTCCCTCTCGGTTTGTAATCAGAGACCAATGGGATTGCGTCGCTCTGACTCGCTGGGCGCCTGGTCCTTCAGGTTTCTCTCAATGACAGGCATCCAATTAGAGAACTGGTTTTATTTATATTGTTTTAAAAAGCACAGTGACAGCAGTTCTGGTCTAGCAAGACGAACTGGTCTGCTTTTCTAAGTGAAACTCCCGTGCGTTTTTAAAGGAATGTGTGATTTAAAGGAATGCGTGTTAGTTTCAGATGGTGGTCTCGTCAGCTCTAACTCATAAATGAGCAAAATGAGGCGATGAAGCATTGTGCGTTGCAAAAAAAAAAAAAAACAGCAAAAAGCAGGCATTTGTAGCAGTCAGAACTGATCAGGTTTGGCAGCACAAAGAATGGCTGCTATGAGCGTTCAGCCAGCAACAAACAAACCTCTCCTAGAACCAGGTATAGCTTAACCCTGTGAACATCTACTATCTTGAGAATTACAAGGGCTAGCCACATATGCTGTGTGTGTGTGTGTGTGTGTATGCGTGCATGTATGTTTACATGTGTGTGTATATATATACCTGAGAATAAAGGATACGAATTTGGGTTCTAAGGGTTAACAGGGATCACAAGAGCTGTGCCGTGTGATTGTACGAAACGGTCGCATGTACAAGAAAAAAAAGACGAGAAAGGCGCAGGAGCACACTTAATAGTGTCATTAAATAAGGTATTAAAAAACTTCAGCGTGGCACCACATTAAGATATTTTTTTTCTCTATAACCTGTATGGTCAGGGCCACGAGTTATATCCTGGGTTGTGTTTCAAAGGCAAACAGCAAATAGGGTCAAATATGAGCGTGATTAAAATTTCATGACAGCTGTAAGGCCTCAAGTCCAAAGTGAGAGTGCTTTCTCTCCACAGGGAAAAAAGGTTGCATCACTGGTACAAAACAATGATCTAGACGTCTACCTGTGTGTCGGTGAAAGAGACAGTTCTGCCTCACAGCTGTCCTAAAATGAAAGGAATGTTGAAATCTGTGACAGAGCGTGCGCTTCATACCGACTTACTGGGGGATGGGGTTCGGATGGAGTGGGGGGGGTGTGTAAAAAGTGCCTTGAGTTGTGTTGCTCCCATACCTGGATGTGGTCGTGAGAAAGGGCCATCTTTCGCCTGCGTTACTCCGAAACAAAGGAACACCAGAATGCTAGCAACAATCCCTCTGGAAACACACACACACACACACACACACACACACACACTTATACACAAACATCGTCCATCTCATTTTACTATATTCAGATTAAACTCTGAAGCAATGAAACTGGATCCTTCTGCAAGCCAGGGAAAGCAGCATCAGGTTTCTACTACTTGGTTCAATCACACACTCAGATTAACATCTTCGGGACATCACGGTAGCCGATTCTCAAACTGCGTTCGTGTCTGTACTTGTGTTCTTGTGTACTTGAGAAACATCAGTCACAGCCCAAGTGCTGTTCCATTCAAAAGTCTGTATTGCACTGCACTGAACTGAAGTACCACAAAAACTGGTACAGGAGCCTATGCAAAATCCATAGCAACACCACCTATACACATCTTTGGCTGCATCTGTCAGTGTGTATATAAAGCGACAGACATCTATGGAAGCTTCTAGAGCTGTTTCCACCGTGAGAATGGCGAGTTATCACGACTTCAATTTTCAACACGATTTAACAGTCGTGAGATGTTTCATAGCATTTCGGAGGTAGAAACAAAGTTTGGATTTTCACCTATGAGCATTTCAAGGGTGAACCGCGACTACAAGAATTCCGGCAATTGTCGGAATTATGACAGCAGCGTAGCCGTAAAAAAGACTGTGCGAACGTGACCGGCGTCGGCTGGCGAGAATCGTTTCACGTGATGGACGTGTAACACTGCCTCAAGTAACATCGGAATTCAATGCTGGGGCCTCAACACACATCAGCGTGAGGACTGCAACGTTCCCTCCAAGATCCCATGGGGAGGACCTACCAAGTATTAACTGTTTTTACCAGTTTTTCTGGTACTTCAGTTTACATAGAGTGCGTCTGCTTGACAGGATTGTGTGCAGTCCAGATCTGTCTCCTGTTGAAAATGTATGGACCATCATGAAGAGGAGAATCAGACAACAGTGACCACAGACTGTTGAGCAGCTCAAGTCTTGTACAAAGCAAGAATGGGCAAAAATTACACTTGGAAAGCTGCAACAATTAGTGTCTTCAGTTCCCAAATGATTAAAAAGTTTAATTAAAAGAAAAGGTGTCTTGAAGGCATCAATTTCTATTTGATTTCTATTAGAATTAAGTTCATCATTGAAAACACTGAAAATCTTTTCTTTGTCCTTTTTCCTGTAAAATAAAGCTTCAAGTGAATTAACAAATTACAGATTTCAGTTTTTATTGCATTTTTACAAACTGTCCCACTTTTTCTGGAAATCGGGTCTGTATATCAGATGAGAAACAAACCAACAAAATGTACAGAAAGCTGAATTTGTACAAGAAATCGGGTGTATACCATCTAAAACAAGCTACAGTTTGTGAAACATCAATATCGCATCAGCGGTACTTGATAATTCGCAGTTTCACTCATTATTCACAGCCTAGAATGAGTCAGTTGAAGCCATTAATGTGACTCACATTTCAGCATGTGGTTGCAATGACCTGCTCTATTAATATCAGTCACTCTAATCGTGAGAATTTTTTCCCCACCGGTGTTTAAGCAGATCTCAAAAGCATGAAATCTCCTAAACTGGGTACCAGTGTACAGTCCAGAACATGGTCACTTACTGCAACAATCCTTTTAGACAGCAGTCATGTTAGTGATGAGAAACCCCCCATCTCTGTATACTCAGTCCACTCACTCTCTCTCTCTCTCTCTCTCTCACACACACACACACAGCAAATGTTCGTCATGTGGTTTAGAGGAGAGCAGCCTAAGAGCACTGCTGGAACTTCAGGTCAGGGTCACTTTGTGTGTTTAAACAAATCACTCGAACAGGGTTCAGTGTTTACGTACACACACACACACACACACACACACACACACACACACACACACACACACACACCGCTGCATGCTGTCACCTGACTCGTTTGCCCACATACCTCTTGGTGTTGTACGCCGTGTCTTGTGGAGTCTCCTCCAGCAACGTCACATAAACCAAAGCACATGTCAGGATGAATAACACGGTCAGGGTGTGAGCTCTCCTGGATGGACAGACAAAAATGCAAAAAAAGAGCATGAGCGACTACTGACGAAATCTTGAATCTTGTCGCGAGTTGAGAGAAATCCCACTGCCGGGTTGTAGAGCATGTGTACGGGAACGTACAGGAAGTTCATGGTCACCTCATAACCTACAAAGCACCTTTATTTTTTATAGCACATTTAAAAAGACAGCAAAGCATAAAACAATCAAATCAAGCCAAAGTGATGGCAGGAATGAGCTACTGATGACAAGACAGGACATACAGGTCACTAGACGTATAATCTTTAAAAGGTCTGATAAAAAAAAAAGTTTTTAAATTTGACTCTCTTGTAGAGGATTCCTTAAAGTAGTTTGCGAGACTGTCCCAGAGTCATGGGGCGGCTAAAGAAAAGCCCAGATCACCTCTGGACCTCATCCGTGAGCGTGGAATGGCTAAGAGCAACCGGTTCAAAGATCAGGAAGGTCCTGGTAGAGGAGGAATAGACTGTGCTTTTAAAAATGATCCGCAATCCAGTTATATTAAAACGTCTGCGAGTAAACGGCAGAGTACGGGATGAAACATATTCAATCGCTCCTGAAGAGTCAACCGTCAAGCACTGGAACATTATCAGGAAAAAAGGTTCACCAGTCAACAGTGCTGGTTACACTGAGACGCCCACTGAAGAGCTGAAGCCTAAAATTCAGACAAAACTTAGACGGCTGCTATCCAAGGGCGCTGCGTTGTTGCATGACCGCTACCCGTACTGTCAATGGTCTACAAACACTTCATTTTGAGGTGTTAAAGCATCCTCCTTATAGTCCTGATCTCGCCTCAGTGCAGATACTTTCTGACTCACCCTCGTACTTCAATACACAACGCAACCATTAAATTTTTTTTTAATTCAGAATTAGCCGTGTTCATCAGAGCTTCTGCTGTCCACAGTTCAGAGGAGTCACAAACGTTTTGATTGACGATCTAAGTGACAAAAATGATGTCACACACAAACGGAGTGTCGGTTCTGCGTGCATGCAAAATGACAACATTGCAGGGAATAAGGACTCGTTAGAGCAGTCGCCCACGGGGACGTGGGGGCTGTTTTTACCCCGGAGACACTCTAATATTAATGAGCATACATGTGGCATGCGTTTTTAAACAGAGATTGTGTTACATTTTACATTTACAACATTTGGAAGACATCCTTATCCAAAACGACGTACATTTATCCAGTTTGGGGAGGTTTAGGGTTTGGGGGCCTTGCTCAGGGGCCCGGCAGTTGGTGGTGGTGGTGGTACCGGGATTAGTCCAATGTCTTAACCACTGCCCTTATTTACTGACTCACAAACTGTTGATGGATTACTTTTCCATTACAGCACCACTCCGACAACCGGTTTATATCAGAGCGGTGGTTCGAACGCGTTATAAACCTGTAGTAACAACGTGTTCACGTATTCGAAGCTTAATAATAAACAGAATGAAAACCGTGTGGTTTAATGGGAAATAAAGTGTAGAACTGTTGATACGGGGACCTTCTATGTAAGTTAAAGATTTCCTGTTATTGATTTTGACAAAACTATTATTATTATTATTATTATTATTATTATTATTATTAGTAGTAGTAGTAGTAGTAGTAGTAATAAGTAGTAAGAGTAGTAGTATTGTTCTAGCAGACACAGCTGCGGTTAAAGGAATCCCGTGTCCTTGCTTGTTGCTTTCCCTGCCCCCTTTTCCACTCCGACATCCTTCCAGCTTAAAGTCTTTAACCAGCCTGAGCGCACCATTCCTGCTGAGTAAGTCAGATAGCAGGAAAGCCGCTAGCCAGCAGGAGACTCCTCCTCTTACTCTCTTCACTAAGGAGTATAGTTTCATCTTGATCAGCAAGCAAGGTTTCAGCACTCGCCTTCATCTCTTTCGGTCTCGGCATGTACCTGCACTTTGTGTAGATTATGTTTTACTATTCACCGATCAATAAATCCTGCTGATGTGCTGAGGTGCACTAATGACTGGAAGCGAAGCGTCGGGTTTGCAGCAACATGTCTGGTGCTTCAAACTCGTACTCTGTTCACACACGCTATACTAATAACAATAACAATAACGATAAATGAAAGTCATATGGCGTGGCGATGCAGAACAAGCTCCACAACAAACTGGCAGAACTGTAACGGTCGCTATGGTGATTTGGTGTCAGCATCTACGCTGAATAATTTACCTGCGCACATAAAAAGAATACAGAAGGATAAGCGAAAGACTAACGGCGGGTCTCGGAGAGTCGCTCGTTTCTTTCGGGTCCTCGCTGTAAAGCACTTTTCAGACAAAAAACATAATGAAGGCTGCTGGGTTTTGCTGCAAAAAAAGAAGCAAGTGTGACAGTCAAAGTCTCCAGAAGAGCTGTGGCAGATTCATTTTTTTCTGCAGTAAAACTCAGCAGCCTTCATTATGTTTAGTGTCTGTAAAGTGGTCTGTTATGTAACGTGTTGCTTTCATTACCAACATACAAACATTTTTGTGTAACATTACATTTTTGTTGGAAAAGTAACAGATGAAAATATAAAATCTTTTTGTACTGATTCAATAATGCAGAACTCACTAACAAAAGTTGTACCTAAAAACAACAGGGAGACTTTTGAGACTACTCTACATAGTAGCCTGGACAGTGTCTGTAGCCTGGACAGTGTCTGTAGCCTGGACAGCGTCTGTAGCCTGGACAGCGCCTGTAGCCTGGACAGCATCTGTAACCTATACAGTATCTGCTTCCTGACTTTTCTGACAGCATGTATCGTGGCATCAATGTAAAACTAAAAACTAAATCTAAATGCAAAGACAGAATCAAGCTGCAGTTTTCATTCCTGAAGCCAAAGAGTCGACGTAATCGCAGTACCACGGTATCGAGGTCCCCGTCGGCTCGACACTACATGAATCGCTAAACCTTACACACATGAGCAAACAGCCATACTGTAAGTCTAAAGAAGCATGACCATCACACTCCTTCTGGGAAGGCTTTTAACTAGATTAAAGATAAAATTCTTCTCCTAGCCTACAAAGCCCTACATGGACTTGCCCCATGCACTGCCCTAGATCTTCTGGTCACTCCACACTTTTCTCTAGAATCTGAGGGACGCAGATTGTTCAGTGCTGCTGCTCCATATCTGAGGAAAACCTTACCATGATCATTTTTAACATGATTCTTCCTCTGTTTCTTCCTTCAAAACTTGAAATGTTACTCTTCATAGTTAGTAGGCTCTTTTTCGGGTATGTAAAAGCCTTTATTATTATTACAGCGGTAAAGGCACTGACATTAGGTGAAGAGACCTTCCCAGTTCATCTCAAAGCAGGGTTGATGTCAGGGCCCTGCGCAGGACAGTCGAGTTCTTCCACACTAAAAACCAGCTTTGCAAATCATGTCATCATGGGGCGCAGAGATGCTGGAACAGGTTTGGAAGAGCTCCAGTGAAAAGAAACTGTAACGCTACAGCACACAAGGACATCTTGTACAACTGTGTGCTACAATTTAGTGCAAACAGTTTGGAGAAGGAACACATGCTGGTCAGGTGTCCAGAAATAGTGTGTACAGTCCTGTGTAAAAGTCGATTGTTTTCAGGTACAACTTTTACGTTACTTTTCCAAGAAGAAAATGCAATCATACACAAAAGTGTTTGTACGTGGTTTGTTTCTAAAAAAAAAAAAAAAAACAAGTAAGTGTGACAGTCAAAGTCTCCAGAAGAGCTGTGGCAGATTCTCCACTGAGACGCTCAGTAAAACTCACCAGTTAATTACTGTACAGTACGATGATACAGAAGTCTCAGACACATCTAAAGACTCGCTGTAAAGCAAAGACGCCTTCGATGCCATAATAACGAAGATGTTTCTACATAAAAGAAAGCACACTTTATAAAGCGCAGTAAACTGTAATAAACTAAAGGGAGTCGGGGTGTTTGGGGGCGTTTTCCTTAAACAGCGTTCCCAGGTGTTTCACAGCGTGTGCCGTTTTGCTTTATTAAGGAAACGAGCTGGTAAGTGTTACCGAGTGTCTGAGAGGAGAATCTCCAACAGCTCTTCTGGAGACTTTGACTGTCACAATTACTTCTTTTTTTTTTTTTTTTTGCAGTAAAAACCCAGCAGCCTTCATTATGTTTTTGGTCTGAAAAGTGGTCTGTTATGTAACGTGTTGCTTGCGTTACTGACCTACAAACAGTTTTGTGTAACGTTTTCATTTTTGGTTGGAAAAGTAACGTTATAATGGAAATATAAGAAAAGCACCAATAATTTAAAAAAACAAAACAATGAGGTGCTTAAGACTTTCGCACAGAACTGCATGTCGAATGGGGGTATTTAGGGCATTTAACCTATGGAACTAGTACACTAGAGCACATGTAACGCTGCAGACTTTGTCTGAATGAAGAACGACGCGTGTCAGTGTGAGTGTAAGTGTGAGTGTCAGTGTGCTCACCAGAAGAAAGTGTTGGTCCCGTCATCATACACTTCGCTCTCGGTGCTCCGTTTCCCAGGTTTGCCTCTGACACCCAGCTCATGAGCGGGAGCGGCTCCGGTTACCGGCGGCTCGGCCGGCCCGTTACTGACCTGCTCCTCCACTCCAGGTCTGCCACCAAAGGCCAAGGTGCTGCTCTTCTTCGGCTCGGGTTTGGCCATGCTGTACTGTGTAACTGGTGTAACAACTGTAATGTTCTCGGTGTAAGCTGGACTCCACCGGTCTGGACACAGTCACGCTCTGGAGGCATGCACGAGGAAGAACTTAACCAACTCCAGCATCCGGAAAACACGAAACTTCTTACTGCTTGATTGACTAGTCAGCGCGAGCGCGAGCGCGGCGAGGCGCGAGGCTGTAACAGTGAGGTGCACTGTAACAATGTTGCGTTACAGACGTGCACGTGCGCGCCAATGTAGAGTTACTCTGTAACACTGCGGTACTTAATCTACTGAAATCACCCACACGCCGAGGACACACCGAAAGCCCTTGATGTAATAGGATAATTAACCTAACACATCTCTCTCTCACTCACACACACACACACACACACACACACACACACACACTCTGAGTGAGCTTCAGGCGGACGGTTCACACATGAACGCGCACACAGTCTCCAAACATCTTCATACTCTCTTCCTGTAACAAACACTAAACCTCCGACATCCCGACCGGACTGTGGAAAAGCTTCTCGCCAGTAACTCGCATGTTAGCTACCCCAGCACGCCTACACCCCCAATACCCCCCACCACCACCACCACCCCGCCGGGCTGGGAAAGTCTACACGGGACTGGATCGCGCGTTCTGGCGTCACTTCCTCCTGAAGGCCAAACACTACGGCGCATTCGAGGGCATTATCGTGCGCTCGGATTGCGCAGACATTGCGCATAAACAAGCTACGTAGCCTCAGCCTTTGAGCAGGACTGTCGTATCTGATGATTTGTCCTTAACCCAAAAAAAAAAAAAAAAAAAAATATATGCCATGGTGGTGTAGTGGTTAACACTGTCGCCTCACAGCAAGACGATCCGGGTTCGATTCGTTCTGTGTGGAGTTTGCATGTTCTCCCCGTGCTTGTGTAGGTTTCCTCTGGGTACTCTGGTTTCCTCCCACAGTCCAAAGACATGCATGTTAGGTTGATCGGTCACTCTAAATTGCCCGTAGGTGTGAATGTGTGCATGTGTGAGTGTGTGTTGGCCATGCAATGGACTGGTGACCTGTCCGTGGTGTACCTCGCCTTCGCCCGACGATGCTGGGATTGGCTCCAGCACTGGTCCCCTGTGGCCCCGACTAGCAGGATCAAGTGGAAGATAATGGATGGATGGATGGATGGATGGAAAAATATGCCACTAGCATTTAAAAAAGAAACAACTATAAATTAAATGTGCGTAGGTCCAGAGACCTTTTAGGAATTCCTTGGCCTGACACCCGTATGTGGTTCTTCTCAAAAATGCTACCACGAAGTTGAAGCATGTCATTTTAGAGAATGTCTTTGTATGCTGTACTAGCAGCTGTACAGTATCCCTTCACTGGAAGAAAAAAGGCTCAAACCTGTTCCAGCATGAACACATACATTTATGGCACAGGCATTTGGCGGACACCCTTATCCAGAGTGATTTACATTTATCTCGTTTATACAACTCAGGAGTTGAAGGTTACGGGCCTTGCCCAGAGGCCTAACAGCAGGTCCTGGGATTTGACCTCATGACCTTCTGATCAGTAGTCTTACATCTTAACCACTGCCCATGGTTTGCCAAGGTTGGAGTGGAAGAACTCAACCTGTACAGAGCCCTGAAATCAACCCCACTAAACACCTTTGGGATGATCTGAAGCACTCACTACATGCCAGACCTCTGACTTTTCTGGCATCAGAGCCTGACCTCATTAGCTGAATGAACACAAATCCCCACAGACACACCACCAAAATCTAGTGGAAAGCCTTCCCAGAAGAATGGAGCTTATTATAAGAGCAAAGTGGGAATAAATCTGGAACAAGAAGAACATAGGGGTGTCCTGGACTGGTGTCCACATACTTTTGGCCATATGGTGTATAAAGGTTTAATCCAACTACTAATCGAGTTGTGATTCCACTTGTGTTTATTTTTTAAATAATGATAGTCCATTTAGTGGGGATTTAGTAGTCAGTTCTGTATCTGAACATTATAAAATCTCAACCCTTTGTATGTCTAGATGCAACAGCTGCTTAAACTCTGACACATACAGCAGCTACCCATTATTTGAAGAAAATGTAGGCTACTCTTAAAATAGTGTGATCCAGTTATTATTTAAAGATCAGTCTGTGCTTGGATGTTCAGAATGTACTGAGATTTCGGCCAGCTGGACGCCTCCCAGTGTAAGAGCACATTGTGGATCTAGTGCTCTCGGAGACATTATGGGGTGTCCTACATCCCCAAAGGACACGTAGGTTCATTTCAAGACTAATCAGACTTTTCGTGTTCAATACTTGTTAACATAAACATAAGGGTTTGATTAAAGTCAGAGTTCACTGTACTCATCATATTAAAGCTAATGACATGCGTACACATTTACACATTGAGCATAGCCATCTGCTTTGCTGTAACGTAAAACCTTTCAAAAGTTTGAGGCATAATTCATTGATAAAGGGTTTCCAAAACTTTTTGGACTGCTAAATCTCTTTAACCGAAATGATTTGCCTCAAGCACTCCTGGGGATATTAATCAGGTTAATAATTGAGGTAATGTTTTGTTCATTTGTTTTATCCATGTACTACTTTTGTTGCTGTTTGAATCTACACGACTTTGCCTTGCTTGGTTTTATGGCCAGAATTTCATGTTCTTTTCCCATAATGTCTCGTTTTTTCTTTTATAAAGCTGCCTTTCATTAGAAAGCTGTTTCAAAGACACCATACTGGGGAAAGGGTTTGGCCTTGTCACTGTTCCTGCACACAAAATTAAATGTTAAATATTTCTCTCTGTACATACAGAATGGTTCCAGATGTGGAGATTTTCGTGTCTAACGTAGAGCTTGTATCTTCTTGTACTAGTAATGTGTCTGTCCATTTGAGGTGATTTTGAGGCGTTCTAAAGATGAAGATGCTTTAAGCCACAAAAAATATTTTAGCTAATTTACATAGCATGAGTAATTCAACAAACTGGGATTTTTACTTACACTTACTTTTACTTATAAAAGTTATAATTTAATGCTACTGTATTAACGGTTTTAAGTAATTTGATGCGACCATGATGCACATCCTCCCCGTGTCTGTGTGGGTTTACTCCGGGCACTCCGGTTTCCTCCCACAGTCCAAAGACATGCATAATAGGTTATTTGGTGTCTCTAAAGTGCCCCTAGTGTGTGAGTGTGTGTGTGAGTCTGTGTGTGTGTGTGTGTGTGTGTGCCCTATGATGGATTGGCGCCCTGTCTAGGGTTGATCCTGCCCTGCGCCCTGTGATGCCAGCTAGGCACCTGCTCTAGAGAGAGAGGGAGAGTACTAATTCTAAAATAAAAAAAAACTTTTTAACCTATTTTTACTTGAGTGCATCGTCACCCACAATAAAATGACAATCATTATGATTCCAGACTTCCAAAAAAAAATCTTGAAACAGTTTCATTACAACTAACCATTAGGGAAGTTACAAGACAAAATCTTAGAATATATTATAGATACACACACAGACTGTAGATAAATAGATAAAGGACCAGTGATCCTGCATGTGTAGATGCTGGGTGATAAACAACCACTAGCTGGAGCTCTTGTTACATGTTTCTGAATCCTACTGCCAAGAGGACACCTGCAGTATAGTCTGGGGCATCCTGGTCTGATGCAAGATTAGCTCATCCCTACTGTACCTTTCTCACCGAGTTGGAAGGAGTTGAGCCAAGTTCATCTTGTAGAATTGGACCCGATAAAGGAACTAATCTGTTACATGAATAAACAGTTAGATAAGCAGTTTGCATGACCATTATTACCTGATTAGAGACAGGCAATATGATGATATGATATCAATATCACTGTAAATTACAGAATAAGTCAGTACTTTCATAACACTGATCACATCAATCAATACAGAAATTAATAGTCGGATATTAATAGTGTTGGATCAATATTTATATACACACTGATCAGGCATAAGATTATGACCACCTCCTTTTCTCTACACTCAGTGTCCATTTTCTCAGTTCCACTTACCATATAGCTGCACTTTGTACT
>JAOVVH010155416.1:0-12200 GCA_028566435.1 Scorpiodoras heckelii | reverse complement strand
CCCTGGCCGCCTGTTCGACTCCCTGGCCGCCTGTTCGACTCCCTGGCCGCCTGTTCGACTCCCTGGCCGCCTGTTCGCCTCCCTGGCCGCCTGTTCGACTCCCTGGGTGCCTGTTAGACTCCCTGGGTGCCTGTTAGACTCCCTGGCCGTCAGTTCGGCTCCCTGGCTGTCAGTTCGGCTCCCTGGCTGCCTGTTCGGCTCCCTGGTCGTCTGTTCGACTCTCTGGGTGCCTGTTTGACTCTCTGGGCGCCTGTTCGACTCCCTGGGTCTAGGCACAATATGCTAATGTGTGAGGTGGGTGGGCTACAACAGCACAAGACTACATCAGGACCCACTCCTGTCAGCCAAGCACAGGAATCTACAATTTACAATTTAATACTGTACATTTTATATTTACAGTATTGAATTAAATGTCCATATTTAAGTGTATTTAAGTGCAACTTTTTGGTTTTTTTTAAAAACCAGAATCAATCTGTTTACAAGAAACAAACAGAACTTCAAGGACACATTGAGGACACATCTCTACTAGATCCACTAACACACACTAGTCATACAGTCCTGTGCAAAAGTCTGAGGCACCCTGTTGTTTTTAGGTACAACTTTTGTTACTGATATTATTATTATTATTATTTTTTGGTGTTCTGCATGACTGACTCCAAACATTACTTTCCCATCAAAAAAATTTTATGTTACACAAAAATCTTTGTCAGTAACAAAAGCAACACATTACATAACAGACCACTTTTCAGACAAAAAAAACCCCAAAATGATGATAAAGCTGCTGGGTTTCACATGCGAAAAGAAATAAAGTAAGTGTGACAGTCAAAGTCTCGCGGCAGATTCTCCAAGACGCTTAAACTTGAAAGCTAACTTCCGTATAAAACTGCACACATTGTACCTGGGGACACCGTTTAAGAAAAAGACACAGCAAATACTGACTCCCTTTAGTTTATTAACGTTTACTGCACTTTATAAAGTGTGTTTTCTTTTACGTAGAAACATCATCATTACAACATCGAAGGCGTCTTTGCTTTACAGCGAGTCTTCGCGTGCGTCTAAGACTTCTGCATCGTACTGTACGGTAATTAACTTACGGCAAGTTTTACTGAACATCTTGGAGAATCTGCCACAGCTCTTCTGGAGACTATGACCGTCACACTTACTTCATTAATTAGCCTTCATCTTCATTATGTTTTTTTGTCTGAAAAGTGGTCTGTTTTGTAACGTGTTGCTTTCGTTACTGACATACAAACATTTTTGTGTAACATTTAACATTTCGTTGGAAAAATAAAATCTTTTCGTTCTGACTCAACAATGAAGAACTCAAAAAAAACCACCAGTAAATGAAGTTGTACCTAAAAACAACAGGGTGCGTAAGACTTCTGCACAGGGCCGTATATAACCATCAGTAACTAATCCTATAAATACATCAGAGGACTTTTCCACATGGGAAAACTTCTTGTTAGAAATGATGAGAAATTTCCGTCTGTTAACAAAGATGTGACTGAACAGTCGCCATATTTACCACATGAGGAAGTTATCGTGCTTACAAATGACACTTAATGGCAGCCGGTGTGTTAATCATTGAAAGCATGATGTTACACAGGTATATGATCTGATAAACATCTAATCTATGAGGAAACCTTTCAATGAAGGGTTGGACGACTTTCAGGCATCTTGACTAGCTGATGTAGGTTAGGTTTAAGGAAACTCTTTGGATGCTCTTGAAACGAAATCTAGTGTTAGTGTTACTTACAGTTTCGTTTTTTCTTCAGGGCCTTGCTCACTAGCTTGCTAAACACTACGTACATACATACAAACACCTAACTAAAAAGTCAATCAAGGAACACATTTGATTAACTTAGTTAACAATCAACACCCTAACTAACTAACTAACTAACTAACTAGCACAGACACCCGAGACATAACTTTTATTTGACCAAATTACTGTACGCCCGTTTTATTATTATTAAAATGTCACCCCCATTTTCTTATAAAATCCAACAAAATGAAGCCCTATTCACTTAACAATGATTCTGCGCTGTCATTTTCTCTCTCTCACACACACACACACACACACACACACACACACACAACCCGGCTTCTCTAGCCTAATAAAGCTAACCGAGACTGACCGGCTCCCAGCTAAACCGCATACTAACACACTAAATAGTACGTCACAAGCGGACACCGCGGCTGCTTGCGTACTATTTTATACACACTATTTAGTACGGTAGTAGGCTGTTCGGGACCTAGCTAGTCTACCGTCGGTGCGGTAGAGTAACTTTAAACGAAACTTAACCACAAACGGACGTGGGCGAACTGCTTACTTATTCGGTTCGAGTAATAATCGACTTCGTGACAAATCCCTCTTTCGGAAATCGACTACAAAAGCGGCGTAAGAACAAACAAACAAAAAAACAAACAGAGGAAATAAGGATATTCTACCTTGTGCAGTCTCCTGCTCGCCGCCATCTTGAATCACTCGGCTACTCCCAGAATGCTCCGCGGCACTCGTTTAAAAAAAGTGTTAAAAAAAATAACCCTGAGAAATAAAAGCGATGAAAAAGAAGTGAGGTTCTCAGTTATATGGGACACAACTGATGTTTCCATGTGTTTCCAAAGGATAAATAATAGAAATGTTGAAATATTGGGCGTTGCCGGAGCTTTTAGAGTGGGGTGGCCTGGTTAGCCCCAGTGCCCCGTTTTGGGGTGGCAATATAACGTAAGGTCCCATATCATTGGACAACTCCTTTTTCTGAGCACCTCATTTTCCTACCTATTCCACCTTTCCTTCTTCTCCCTTTGCCAATCACCTAACGACACTTAATTACTTCAGGTGAATTTCAAGTGTCCGATATTATGGGTTCTTACGCTACCCACCCCGGCACGGTACGGTGGTGTAGTGGTTAGCACTGTCGCCTCACAGCAAGACGATCCAGGTTCGATCCCGTTTTCCGGGCCGTTCTGTGTGGAGTTTGCGTGTTCTCCCCGTGCTTATGTGGGTTTCCTCCGGGTACTCCGGTTTCCTCCCACAGTCCAAAGACATGCATGTTAGGTTGATCGGTCACTCTAAATTGCCCGTAGATGTGAATGTGTGTGCGAGTGTGTGTCGGCTATGCGATGGACTGGCGACCTGTCCGTGGTGTACCCCGCCTTTGCCCGATGACGCTGTTATTGGCTCCCCGTGACCCTGACTAGCGGGATAAAGCGGAAGATAATGGTTGGATGGAATATAACCAGGGTTAGCAAAAGGACACAACTGTTGATCTGGTTAACGCATCTATCCAGCAACATTGTTCATCATCTAACCAGCTCCAAAAAAGTCATAGCTAACATAATTTTAATCTATCATAGGAAGTATGCCTTCACAAGGCATGGTTCAGTGGTTGCTAATAACGATTTTAAGAAATCCAGTGATATGCATGTAAATAAGGAATATGTCTCCACATAATGTGGTCAGTGGGGCTAAAGACAAGTTCCCTTCTGTGTTACACAACATTAAAGTTGATGACCATCCTCACCAGTGGAGGATGAAATCATTCATTCATTCATTCATTATCTTAACTGCTTATTCCTGTCCCCAGGGTCATGGGATAGCCGGTGCCTAGCCGGCGACATAGGGCGCAAGGCAGGATCAACCCTAGACAGGGCACCAATCCATCATAGGGCACACACACTCATACACACACTCACACACTAGGGGCACTTTAGAGACACCAATGAACCTAATATGCATGTCTTTGGACTGTTGGAGGAAACCGGAGTACCCGGAGTAAACCCACGCAGACACGTGGAGGACATGCAATAATAACAATGTCCATGAATGGTACACCAGTGGTCCTTAAGATTCTATTTACGTTTAATTGTGTTTCACTTGTTAAACAAAAATACAAAAACCACATTGCATCATTAAACCCGAGTTTGCTAAGCTACCCTCTGCTGCTACTCTGTTCAGATCCTGATTCAAAAACTGACCTCTGGTGCCCTTATGCTGTTCTTTAACCAATTCCATTTTTTTACATTCATATTTTCAGGGTTTTGCTTCATGATTCATCGGACCATTCCATTTATTTCATTCAGCAGTTCTGCATTTGGAGTCTGCATGTTCTCCCAGTGTCTGTGTGGGTTTCCTTATGATTGCCTCCCACAGTCCAATGTCATGCAGTAAGGTGAACTGGAGATGCTAAATTGCCTCTAGGTGTGAGTGTGTGTGTCTGTCTTGTGATGGACTGGTGACCTATCCAGGGTGTTTCCCTGCTTTTTGCCCAATGAGTACTGGGATAGGCTCCAGCACCCCCTGCAACCCAGTAGTAGGATAAGCGGCTTAGATAATAATGAGATGAGTTTTGCATTTACTAATCTCATTTGTGTATTGATTTGATGGATATATTATACGTTACACTCACGTTTAATTGTAAGTCAGTTGTGTACCAGAACAAATGTATTGTTACATGTGTCTCATTGCATCTGAAGCATTAGGATTCTCATCTGCCCTGGAGAACTGGGGTAAACTGCATTTATATTTTATCCCCTTAATCTGCCAAACTCCCTCTCACCTGACCATACATGTGGTCCAGTGGTAGCAAACAAAAGAAAAATTGAAAAATAAGATAAAGTGTGTGTAGTATAAATAGGTCATTGTGGTATTTTTAGGCTGGGACACTAGCTAGCTAGGTTAGCAAGTTCTATTAATGAAGCTGAAAATGGTGTGTTGTTAACTAAGCTAAGTGTGCTTGGAATCTAGGTTGTTAGGTTTGCTAATGCTAAACAACACAAGCTAATGAAGGCACTGGCACTGAACAAATGATCAGGATATGGTTGTACCTTGAATTTTGCAGTTAAGACTGTTTTACGTAGCGTTTCCCCAGAAATATTGTGTAAATTTGGCACAATACTGTGATTTTAATGTGGTGTCACAGATTGTAAGAGATGGAGTTGTTAGGTAACAAAAGGAGGGTTAGGTAACTACTAATTTGAATGATCTCTGCACACTAACATAGATGCTAGGGGCAGTGTTTTGTTCAAGTGTCTTTTCAAAATGCAATTTTAAAAGTCAGGTCAGTGTCAAGGCTTTATAATGGACAAAACCTACAACATTTACATTTAAATACACTTGAAATAAGGCCTAGACCTACCATGCATTTGCCACTAGAGTGCCCAATAACAACACTGATTTTATGTAGGCTACATAATGCATTTCCCCAAGCGTTAGTAACTAAATACCATTTGAGATCTGAGCGCTTTAAATTCTTTGTGTGGCCAAAAGATGTCCCTGTAGTGTCAGAATTCAGGTCTTGGTAATGTGGTATATTTTGCTTATGTTGGCAACAATAAAATGTCTAAAACTCAATTATAATCACTTTGCAATGCTTTAACGATCAAACTTTATTTATAGTTAGGAACCTGTTGACACAGAAATCATCCAACCTTTAAAGCAAACAGCTGAATTTAGTATATTATACTACACCCAATAATCCTCTCAACTGTCCTGATTATGTGCTGGAGTTTGGCTCATTCTTGTGAGGTGGAGAAACCAAACCAGATGGTTATGGATAATGTGAAAATGGACTTGATGATCAGTGAGTAGAACTGGATCATCAAGTTCAGTGGAAGGTTGAATTTCTTCGGTTGTTTCAGGAAGAACAGTCTCTGCTGTGCTCTCTTGGCTATGGAGACCATGCTCGTCTCTCACTTCAGGTCCCTGGATATGGTGGTGCACAGGAACTTGAGTGACTCTATAGTGGAAACAACAGAGCCAATGTGTGTATTGGTACTATAGAAAACCAAAAATTACTTATAAAAGTAAGAAGTTAGTCACCACATGGTGTATTATCCCTTTTCCTGAATTCGTAGTGATGCCAATAATTTCTCATGTAGCAAACTTTTCCTTTCCTAATTGAACTTGGGTAAGAGTAACACTGCTAAACATTTTGAACATTTATAATCTATTGTGTTGTGGGAATTTTTTTCGAACCAGAATTTCCCCTAGCATTTGCATCATTTAGTGATGATACCAAGGGAACCACAGCAGACAATCTGTGTAACACAGACCAGACTGTGTCTAATTTGAGTTTCATGCATCATAGTTTCAGAAGCCATGGATTTGTGTTTGTGTGTGAGTGTGTGTTCATGCCTTTCACAGTCTGATTAGTGGTTAAAAACACATGCACATATGTATAGGACCAGATAACAAATTTCTGTTACCTATAAACCATGTCACTGAATAGACCTGCCTCTTTTGGTAGGTACTATCATTTTGTGAGGGTAAAAAGTAGGTGGTGTAACCTGCTCTGGGTTGTAACTGGTATAGCCACTGAAACGTGCCATGTGTGCAGTGCATACCATCTCATAACCCAAGCACATTTCTTAAGCTGGGAATTTTTTTAAAATTTACACCATCATTGTACTATCTCTGCTGGAGTGCAGCACTTACACTGCACATAAATATGATCTAGTCACAATTACACTTTCCTAGTCTATTTAATATGTTCAAGTCACCATGTGTACACTCAGAAAACAAAATAGTAAGTTTCTTCAAATGTACGTTGGACAATTAGCTTCAATTTCAAACTTCACTGTCTAATAGGACAACCCTATCTTGTAGGGTGTTTCAGAAACATTCAGCCATCCTGTTAATTGTGTTATATTTAACTTTTTTCCATTAAACTTTCTGGGAAATATGTACATATTTAGATTTTTGTTCAGTATGCACATAATGTATTGGTTTCTGTAGACTTCTGAATACAATCTGCTGCTACTGTCATAAGTTCTATCATCAGTTAAATAAAGATTAGTGAGCCTGTTTCAGAAGCTGCCATGCAAGCCCAAGTTCAAGTCCAAGTTTAAGTTGTGTCCACTGTATTAGGTGAGTGCTACAGCTCTGGGGAAGAGTGGTTAGTATGTCTCGTTGTGCTGGTTTTAATGGCTCTGAATCCTCTACCAGAAGGAAGTGGTAATGCCCAGGATGAGAAGGGTCTACTGTAATTTTGCCAGCACGCTTCATCTCCTTGCTGTTGTAGATGTCTTGTTGTTGTAGTAGTCTGTTGTCAGACTACATTCAATGATCCTCTCCGCTGTCTTGATTATGTGCTGGAGATTGGTTCATTCTTGTGAGGTGGAGAAACCAAACCAGATGGTCATGGATGATATCAGGATGGACTTGATGATTACTGAGTAGAACTGGATCATCATGCTCAGTGAAAAGTTGAATTTCTTCAGTTTTTTTCCAGGAAGAACAATCTCTGCTCTGCTTTGCTCTTGTCTATGGAGACTATGCTCCTCTCTCACTTCAGGTCCCTGGGTATGGTGGTACACCGTAACTTGAGTGACTCTACAGTAGAAACCACAAAACCATCAATGATGAAGGAGATTAGGGAGGAGGGATTGCACCTGAAGTTCTTAATTTTGCACAGGGTATAAGTACCAACTTTGTCATATACTTCTTGTTTAAAAGTTGTTTGTTCAAGGTTGTTAATTTCATATAAAATTGTGTAAAGTAAGCAAGAATATATAGATGAGTGTGGGAAAGAAATGCAACAAACACCACAGAGAGGATCTGAAAAATGTCTCTCTCCACACTGAGGTCAAAGCATGAAAATATATGAACATATGTTTAGTTTCTTGGGTTTGTGTTACAGGAATTTGATACACATGGGGTCACATTACAGACCGACATTACCGATAAGGGGATGGATGTAACACAGTCAAGATTCCTCTGGTTTCTAGAGGGAAAAGTCCTTGAAAACCACAAACAAAATGCACAGTCACTAGATACACAGATATACACCAATCAGCCATAACATTAAAACCACCTGCCTAATATTGTGTAGGCCCCTCTTGTGCTGGAGTTTGGTTCATTCTTGTGAGGTGGAGAAACCAAACCAGATGGTTATGGATGATGTCAGGATGGACTTGATGATTGCTGAGTAGAACTGGATCATAAAGCTCAGTGGAAGGTTGAATTTCTTCAGTTGTTTCAGGAAGAACAATCACTGCTCTGCTCTGCTCTTGTCTATGGAGACTATGCTCCTCTCTCGCTTCAGGTCCCTATATATGGCGGTGCACCGGAACAGGAGGGCTTGCACCTGAAGTCCATCACCATCTCTACAGTCTTGTGCATCTTGAACAGCAGGTGGTTGTTGCTACACCAGGAGACCAGCTTCTTGACCTCGTTTTTGTAGACAGACCCATTCCTATTGGCTATGAGGCCCACCATGGTGGTATCAACTGCAGGATCTTCACAGCTGGTTCCTTAGAGACACAGTTATTGGTGTAGATTCTGAAAAGAATGGGTGAGAGTACACAACCTTGTGGAACTTCAATACTGACGGTCCTTGGATCTGATGTGTGTTTTCCTAGATACAGCAGCTGTCTCCTGTTTGTCAGGATGTCCATGATCTACTGGCAGATGCATTCTGGTGCAGACAGCTGAGACACTTTGACCTGCAGCAGCTCTGGCACTGAGTTGTTGAATGCTGAGCTGAAGTCCACAAATGAAATTCTAGCATAGGTTCCAGGACTGTCCAGATGCTGTAGCATGAGGTGCAGGGCCAAGTTGACAACATCATCAACAGACGTGTTGGCTCAGAATGTGAAATCCAGGGGATCCAGCAAAGTGTTTGTAATGGCCTTCTAATAGTTTAGGACCAAGCGTTTAAAGAACTCCATGACTACAGGGGTCAGGATTACCGGCCTTTAGTCATTTAGTCCAGTAATATTCATTTTTTTGTGGACTGGAATCAAAACCACATAGGGTGTGCAGAGGCTCACCTCTCGTCTTTGGTTTCAAAGCTAAAGAATTGATTTGCTCTGCAGGGGAAAGTGGTTGAAAGACAAGAATGAGCTTTATATAGGTCTACAATAATTCATATATGGTAAATAATGGTGTCTATAGTGTAGTAAATATCATTGATGAATTGAGTTCAGTTAATGTTCATAAAAGGTTTCAAGGTACAAAGGAAATGCAGCATGTCTTTACTCGCAAGAGCCTCACACCCAAGCTCTTCTATGCGTGTGTGGGATACAACTTGCCAGGACAATGGCAGGCAGGTAGACAGTAATGGTCAGTATTGTTTGTGGGCTCTCTCATTGTTCCTTAGGTTGCATTTCCCATCCAACTTTCTCATAAGTTTCATTTCATGAGCAAGGACTGGGCTGGTTATTATCTTTAATGTACGTGTATAATGCCTGTGGGGAAATGCCCAACCTGTTTTTCAAAGATGAAAAACATATTCCCGGCTAATGATAATGCTTAACTCCAAACATAGTCTATTATTATACGTGCAGAGTTTCAGACAAGCAGGGACACATAAGAAATAAACAGGGGATTTTTAACCAGTTATAATTCTTCTTAAAACAAACAGTAAATGTGTATTGGAATTTTTTTTCCCATTATAAATGACAGTTTTATGTTAATGTCTTAATATGTAGATGCTGCTGCTGAAGCAGCTTTGAAAAGAAAAGTATTCAGAAGTGTCAGAACCAATAATATGTATGTTTTGCAGCATGGTGGAAAAGATGGTAAATTCAGTGTAAGTAATCTTACTGAGGAAAGTTTCTAATTTTGTATTGGGTAATAGTACCAACTTTGTCATATACTTCCTGTTTAAAAGTTGTTTGTTCAAAGCTGTCATATACATATAAAATTGTGTAATGTAAGCTAGTAAGTATAGATGATGCGTGGGAAAGAAATGCAACAAACATCACAGAGGGGATCTGAAAAATTCTCACTCTCTTCTCACTGAGGTCAAAGCATGAAAATATATGAGCATATGTTTAGTTTCTTGGGTTTGTGTTACAGGAATTTGATACACATGGGGTCACATTACAGACCGACATTACAGATAAGGGGATGGATGTAACACAGTCAAGATTCCTCTGGTTTCCAGAGGGAAAAGTCCTTGAAAACCAGAAACAAAATGCACAGTCACTAGATACATAGAGATACACCAATCAGCCATAACATTAAAACCACCTGCCTAATGTTGTGTAGGCTCCTCTTGTGCCACCAAAACAGCTCTGACCGGTCAAGGCTTGGACTCCACAAGAGATCTGAAGGTGTGCCGTGTTATCATAGTGCATCCTGGTGCCATCTCTTCCCAGGTAATCAACATACACGCACCCATCTGTCCAGGTGATGTAAAAGAATAATGATTCACCAGACCAGGCCACATTCTTCCATTGCGCCATGTACCAGGTCTGATGCTCACATGCTTATTGTAAGTGCTTTTGGTGGTGTACAGGGGTCAGCATGGGCACTGTGACCGGTCTGCAGCTACACAGCCCCGTACGCAGTAAGCTTTGATGTACGTGTGTTCTGACACCTTTTTATCATAGCCAGCATCAGTGAGCCTTGGCTGCCCATGACCCTGTCAGTGGTTCACCTCTTGCCCGTTCGTGGACAGTGTTTGGTAGGTACTCACCACTGCATACTGGGAACACCACACAAGACCTGCTCCTATGGAGATCCTCTGACGCAGCTGTATAGCCATCACGATTTGGCCCTCGTCAAAGTTGCTCAGTCCCTACTGTTGCTTCCAACAAATCTCAATATATCCCACCCCTTGACAGATTGGCACTATATTGCCAAAAGTATTCACTCGCCCATCCAAATCATTGAATTCAATTGTTCCAATCACTTCCATGGCCACAGGTATATACAATCAAGCACCTAGGAATACAGACTGCTTCTACAAACATTTATGAAAGAATGGTTGGCTCCCAGGAGCTCAGCCAACTTTCTGCAGAGTCAATCGCTACAGACCTCCAGACTTCATGTGGCATTTATAATTAGCTCAAGTACAGTGTGTAGAGAGCTTCATGGAAAGGGTTTCCATGGCTGAGCAGCTTTACCAAGCCTTACCAAGCACAATGCAAAGCATCGCATACAGTGGTGTAAAGCATGCCACCACTGGACTCTAGAGCAGTGAGACGTATTCTTTGGAGTGATGAATCATGCTTCTCTGTCCGGTAATCTGATGGATGAGTCTGGGTTTTGCGGTTGCCTGCAGAACGGTACTTGTCTGACTGCATTGTGCCAAGTGTAAAGTTTGGGGGAGGGGGGATTGTGGTGTGGGTTTGTTTTTCAGGAGTTGGGCTCGGTCCCTTAGTTCCAGTAAAAGGATCACTTAATGCTTCAGCATACCAAGAGATTTTGGACAATTTCATTTTGGGGATGGCCCCTTCCTGCTCCAACATGACTGCGCACCAGTGTACAAAGCAAGGTCCAAAAAGACATGGATGAGTGAGTTTGGTGTGGAAGAGCTTGACTGGCCTGCACAGAGTCCTGACCTCAACCTGACAGAACACCTTTGTGATGAATTAGAGTGGAGACTGTGAGCTGGGCCTTCTCATCTAACATCAGTGTCTGACCTCACAAATGTGCTTCTGGAAGAATGGTCAAAAAATTCCTAAACCTTGTGGAAAGCCTTCCCAGAAGAGTTGAAACTGTTATAGCTGCAAAGGGTGGGCTTTACCTTTGTCAGATGTCAGATGTTGCAGGATGTTGCAGGATGCACTTTCATAGAACGTTTCTTTCATTCTAAAACCATGGGAGATGCAAATTATTTTAAAATAAGTCCAAAATCCCCAACAAATTTTAAGAATACTTACACTAGATAAAGTATATTGCCTCCAAGCTATCAGAAATAAACAGCCAAATAAAATTTTGAATGAAAAAAGTATTTCTCATTATGTTTTGCACAGCATTTGTGTGGCAGGCAGGCCAGAGAAACTGACATTACCAGTGATGTTACACAATATGTTGCATGCAATTATCTGTTTATCTTTAAAGCTTAGATTACAAAATAGCTCAGTTTTCAATCTGCCTCTAGGATCTAAAATCTGTAAAAGTAAAACTGAAACTTCTATATGTATAAACAAATGCCACAATAAACAAAAACTAAACTAAACAAACAAATAGAGATTAAATGATCTTAACCAGAAGAGGTAATCAGATTTTGGGTTAAAATGTCCTGGTAGGTAGTTGAATGTATAATGTTGTAAATCTTCAAAAGAGCCCATTGTAGCAGTAATGCAGAAAAGCTGCTGCAAAGTTATTCTATTCTATTCTATTCTATTCTATTCTATTCTATTCTATTCTATTCTATTCTACGCATTACTCTACATTATATTACATTGCTCTCTATTCTATTCTATTCTATTCTATTCTATTCTATTCTATTCTATTCTATTCTATT
>JAOVVH010155389.1:0-12203 GCA_028566435.1 Scorpiodoras heckelii | reverse complement strand
GTAAAGTACAGATACTCAAAAAAACTACTTAAGTACAGTAACGAAGTACATTTACTTCGTTACTTTCCACCACTGTTATTGGACCTGTGCTTTTGTCATTCTGTGCCTGTTGCATTATCCCATGCATTAGGAGCCTAATAATTAGAGCATTTACTACGTCTGTATCCACACAATTCTATGCAGAGGTGCAGGTTAAGACCACTTCTCATGTTCCACCATTAACCTGCCATTTTGTACCAACTGACAAAATTACTGCTTAATTTGCCTGTTTGACAGTTATTTTTGTTTTCTTTATTTTAAAGGTACCATAAGGTGAAGTTTATGTAGTTAACTCTGTTATAGCCATTGCTTTATTTTGTCTCTTATTTTTCCTTAAAGCTATGGTTTTCATTGTTTTCTTTGTTTTAAGTGTTTTCTTTGTTTTCTAAATTTTGCAAAGAAATTGCACATATGTTAAGTTTTTCTTGCTGGGCTACATGTGGTGTGACCTCATACCATCTTTTCACTCCTCGGTGATCCTTTTGATGAGTGCCACAAAGAGGGTGTGCTGCATAGGCTTATAATTGGGTTCTGAAATTACTTCATCCCTTGCCTTGGCCTCTGTGCTGTTCCCACTACACAAATGTTTGCCTTTATTTTATACCTTTTTGTTTTATTGTTTTATGGGGGAATGATATGTTTTGATTTTATTTAGATTTTCATCTTATTCTGATTGATTTTCATAATTCTAACTTTTCTAAATTTTTGCCTGATTTTTTTTTATTTAATCATTGACAATGATTTATATATTTATATTTTGCTTTTTAAAGTTTGATATTACTCACATAAGTATTACTCATATTATTCTTAATAATCTTACCATATAGCCAACACTTTAGATAACATGATTTATGAATTTAATGTTTGAGCTTTTTGTTGATCATTTTTTTATAATCAATGGTTTGTTATATCCTGTACCTTGCAGTAATCATAATACTTTATAAAAAAAAATTTAAAAAATTATATGCACATATATTTCAGTAAGAATAGAATCATTAGTCTGTTAATTTTAGTCTGTTAATGTTACATTTGTCTAAGTGGAGTAACATCTTGCTAAGTGACATGTCCAAGTTCTATATCATTTGTGCACATGTTTTTGTAGGGTTCACAATATTGAATTGCAAAACGGTGGAATGATGAGGATAATTATTAAATTAGTAATAAATTAGAGTGATTAATGATTTTGTTAACTTTAAAAAGGGCATAGAAAAGAGCAAAGTCTGTGTCTGTTAAAAAGACACATGTAGAGATCTGACCTTAAATTCCTTAGATACTGGTAGCAGAGCAGAGAAAAACAAAATTTGAAAAAGAGGAAACTGTTTATATTTTCAAAAGGAAAGCCAACCAGACTTCTGTTAATTGAAAAAGAAAGTAGGTGTTTTTTGTTTATGTGTTAGCACTATGTGTGAAGACATTGTTCACTGTTCATTGTTTATTCAAAGCCCCAGAATATGATTAGATATTAGAAGTAGAAGCGGATGTGAAATGCAGGCATAGAGATAATAAAGTGGGAAATGAGAACAACATGCAACAAAGTATTTTTCTATGAGACACTGTGCTCACTGTTTAAGCATAGAGCACCTGTAGGGCAGGGAGACATATTTATTTTCATTTATTTTCATTTACCGCCATCTAGCAGTGAATATAACTGTGCACGGATGATGTCAGAATTATCACCTTTGATCAGGTGTATAAAATGAAAATGCTGGACAATGTATGTTGCATTTGAATCTGGACGAATGCCCAGGTGAATATTCTATAGACATAACCTGTAATAAAGCTTGGAGCCTTTTTCTCTTTATAGAAAAACCCAGTGTCAGAGAATTTATTTTAAAAGGTGATTGATTATTTAGGATTAAAAATGTCTCAGGAGGCTGCAACCGATGGTGTCTTCCAACTTGGAGGAGTACACTTCATCAGTGACCAGCTACATCAGCAAGTGCACTGATGATGTCACTGTCTCCACGACAATCACCACACGACCCAACCAGAAGCTGTGGATGACTGCAGAGGCGCATGCAATGCTGGAAGCCCAAGACTCCGCCTTCAGAACAGGCAACAAGGTGGCTTAAGCATCTGACTGGGAAGCTGAGCCTGATGGGCCTGAACACCTCTCTCTGCAGCTGGATCATGGACTTCATGACTGGGAGACCCCAGTCTGTCTGGATCAGCAGTAACATCTCCAGCACCACCACAATGAGCCCTGGAGCTCCTCAGGGCTGTGTGCTCAGTCCACTGCTGTTCACTCTGCTGACTCACAATTGTGCAGCATTGCACAGCTGAAAGCACATCATCAAGTTCGCCAATGACATGACCATGGTCAGTCTCATCAGCAAGAACAACGAGTCAGCATACAGAGAGGAGGTGCAATGATTAACAGACTGGTGCAGAGTCAACAACCTGTCTCTGAATGTTGACAAAACTAAAGAGATGTTTGTTGACTTCAGAAGAACAGAGAGGGACCACACTCCACTGAACACTGATGGCTCTTCTGTGGAGATCGTCAAGGGCAATAAAAAATTCCTTGGTGCTCACCTAATGGAACAACAAATGTTATCTAATGATTAACAACAAAAATGCATGACATCACCATTGTCAACATCTACAAACCACCACCCAGCAGACTGGTCCCATCGGCCCTGCCAGATGCCCTAGCCCATGTGGGTGTCAAGCTGACTGGTAGGTCAATAACTCCTGCACAGTGTCCCATCAATGCAAATTTCATCACATTGATCCTGCTAATTAATGGCCGCTTCCCCAATGCAGACAAGGACTCCGCTCGACAAATATCAGCGAGAGTCCATGAGCTGATCAGGGCTCCAGGTTGTGATTCCAACCTATCTACCAACTTCATAATGCAAGAACTTGAACTGGCAGTTCAACAGCTGAAGACTGGCAAGGCACCAGGCATAGACAGCATCCACCCCAAGTACATAAAACACCAAGGCAAGAAGGTAACTGACTGGCTCTGTTCCTTCCTCTCTCTGGCATCATGTGAAGGTGATAGCCCTGCCTAAACTGAACAAACCAAGCAAGGACCCTACGGGATACAGCATCTCATTGTGTGCCATACAAGCTCCTTGAATGTCTCACCCCAATGATTGACCCCCAGCTGCCCAAAGAACAAGCTTGCTTTTAGAAGAGGCAAATCAACAACAGACCAGGTGACTCTCCTGTGCCAAAACGTAGAGGATAGCTTTCAGGCAGGTGAGAAAGCTGGGGCAATCTTCCTGGACCTCACAGCTGCCTACAACACTGGCTGGCTGCATGGGCTACATATGAAGCTTCTGGATACCATCCCAGACAAGCACATGGTGAGCTTCATTTTGGAGATGCTGAGCAACCGCAGCTTTTGGGTACATACCAGCAACGGACAAAGCAGCAGGATGAGAAAGCTCAGAAATGGCGTCCCACAGGTCTCAGTGCTTGGACCAGTGCTGTTCAACATCTACATCCATGATCTGCCCGCAACAACATATCAGAAGTATGGCTACGCAGACAACCTGCTGAGTAAGCCATCTTACTCAGCAAGCCATGCTGGGAAGCAGCAGAGGAAGGTCTCTCCAAGGACAGGGAGATCTTGTCCTCTTACATGAAAGACTGGTGCCTCAAGCTCAGTGTTGATAAGACTGTAGCAACAATGTTCCACCTTTACAACAAGGAAGCAACCCATGAGATAATCATGGTCGACAATGTTTGGTTACAGTCCCAGCTATCCCCGACATACCTCCGTGTGAAGCTATACAGAACACTGTCCTTTAAACAACACCTGGACAGAGACCACCAGCCTTGCTGCACTGATACGCCATCTTGCCAGCACTACATGGGGGCCAGCACAAGGACACTGCGCATTTCTACTAAGTCCCTGGTGTTCCCAACTGCTGAATACTGTGCCCCAGACTGGTTCTGTAGCCCTAATGTGATGAAGCTGGATGCAGCCCTTAACACTGCTCTTTGGATGGTCTCCGGATGCCTACGAGCCACCCCAAAATACCAACTGCCTCACTGGAATCGCCCCAGCAGAGGTCAGATGGGAAGCAGCCATGCTGGGCTTCACTTGGAAGGCAGACTTGAATGAATCACACATCCTCCACAAGACCATCACAGAGACACCACAGTGTATGCGCCTCGACGGGCCATACATGCCCAGGAGCCACTCTGCACAACATCAGCTGGCATCTCCAAGGCTTCCTGGGTGAAGACAAGATGGAAGGACCAGTGGAAGGCAGCAGGGCCATCCATGCTTCATCACATCAAACACACAACAGATGTTCCTGGCCAGCAACTAACCCATAAGGAGTGGATAACCCTTAACACTAGCAGCGCCAAGATCCGAAGATCTGTGGCCCACAGATTCTCCACTCCGTAGCCCACTTCCCTGCTGTGAGGCAATTAAGGTCCATTGTCTTGGTAATGACGCAGACTGAGTTTGAATCACTGACCCCCACATTTACAGAAAGCGTTTAAAATACTGAAGCTGAAAGTCTAGCCAAATGCAAAGGCATGACTGACAAAGCAAAGGTCTGTATTGTATTGTAAGTTTCATAAATATATTCAACATATGCGTCAACTATTAGCGTACACATAGTACCACACAAGTGTAATTTCGCTGTATCCAGCAAAAAGTTAAAACATCTACAGGTTCCTAGAAAAGGAACAGCTTCAAGTGCTTTGTTAGAAATCGCCTATGCGTGTTTTACACTAATAATAACACTGATAATACAACCGCTGTTATTATTTCATACACACATACACACGCATGCACATGCGCGTGCTGCACCGCGCACATACACAAACCATGAAAGTAAAACAATTTACGTGTTCATGCACAGTGTGTAATATATTAAAACATCTACAGGTTCCTAGAAAAGGAATGCTTTGTTAGAAATCGCCTATGCGTGTTTTACACTAATAACAAAACCGATAATACAACCACTGTTATTATTTCATACACACACACGCACGCGCATGCGTGGGCGGGCGCGCGTGCTGCGCCGCCCACATACGCGAACCATGAAAGTAAAAAAATTTACGTGTTCATGCACAAACAGTGTGTAATATATACTGTATATACCCATACACACACATTGACAGACAGAGGACAGTCAGAGGGAAGGAGTGATATTACTGTGAGCCAAGCAACTCTCCTCTCTCACTAATTTACATCATAAAAAGTTGGCTGATGGCCTTCTAACTGTTGACTAGAAGGAGGGGCGCTGTTCTCAGGATCACAAATTTCTGGTCCCGCTAATGTTAATTGCCTGAGGACAGGGGTGGGATGCTTTGGTGCATCAATGCAGAATGGGCTCTCGCAGACAGTGCCTAGTGTGAATGTGGGGACCCATCACAGACAGTGGTACATGTGATGACCAGCTGCCACAAATTCTGACCAACAAATGGCACTCATGGTTTAATTGATGTGGATGAAGAAACACTGGACTGGCTTGCAGCAATGGAACATACACCAGAGAGAGAGACCTAATGGAGAACCTCTCCAGGTCCCTCAACGCCAGCTCCTTAACAAAGACGGGCCAGCAGCACCTCTACTTTCTGTAAAGGTTGAGGAAAGTATTCCTTCCACCTCTCATTCTCACCATTTTACAGAGGGACTATTGAGAGCATCTTGAGCAGCTGCATCACTTTCTTGTTCTGGGACTTGCACTGTCAGATTGCAAGACCCTGCAGAGGATAGTGAGGACAGCAGAAAAGATCAGTAGTGTCTCTCTCCCCTCCATCATGGACATTTACATTATTTGCTGACAGCACACACCCCTCACACACACTCTTTAACACCTCCCACCACCACCACCGTCTGGGAAGATGTACTGAAGCATTCAGGCCTTCATAATCGGACTGTGTAACATCTTTTTTCCTCAAGCCATCGGAATCCTCAATAGCCAGTGACTGGACTAAACACAACACACACCTCAAATACACTGGACCAAGCACATGCACTCGATCACCCCCCCCCCCAACATTGCACAATCAGTTTTCTGCTGCTATTTTATGCTTACATTCACCACTGACCAGCACTTTACTACCAAATACCTCACACTACCTGCACATACCTCATTTTACCTGTTGTCCTGTTTGTACTCTTTGCACTGTTTGTCCTGCACTGTTTTGCACTAGTTTGCACATATGCACTTTATGTAGTACTGATTAATTGTATGTAGCACCATATGTCTACAATTAGCTAAAGGAATTCCTTGCTGGTCCAGAGAGCCAAGAGCAGAGAGAGCAGTGGTCAGCAGTGGTGGCTGAGAGACCTGACAGCACCATGTGCGTGGCAGCAGAGTTGATGGCAGTACCTGCAAAAGTGGCAGCTGCGTCAGCACCTGAGAAAGACCATGCTGTCAGCATAAATATGAGAGCTCCACCTATCTGAATGCCATACAATGTTGAGGGAGCCTGGGACCCATACTTCACCCAGCTACATGTGATCGCTGGCTTCTATGAGTGGATGACAGCCAAGACAGCAGATAGCCTGGTACTCAAGGGGAAAGCACTGCAAGTATACCTCGATCTTCTGCCTGAGCAGCATGGTCACCTGGCAGTCCTGACAAAGGCTCCAGCAGTGATACTAGTGAAGTGGCACTTTCCAGGCCATTGATGCCTGAGTGAGGGTGCTGGTGGTAGAAATTGGCACCATGCTCCGGCAGGCATACCTGAGGTTTCCAGATGCAGCGTAAGAGGGGCTTGCATTGGATTACTTCCTGAGTGCAATCACCTCTAAGAAGTTAAAGTGACATGTCCATGTTTTTAGCTCCAACCAACAACAAAGGAGCTGTCAATGAGGCTGAGCAAGCAGAGTTCATTCTGGGGCAATGCATATTGCTTAAAGTGGCTCAATGTTTTGCAGAAGACATCGTCAAGCTGGGGACAACAGCCAGCACAGTTTCACAAGAACCAGTGAAAGGGTGGTCAGTGTACTGCCATTGTGGGAAACCAGGTGACAGCAAGCCAGTGTCATGAGCGACAGTGGGAAATGGTAGAGATTGCCAAGGCTTGTGGGTACAGTGTTGCATCAATGGAATACAAGTTGCAGCACTCCTTGACCTTAATCTACTGTATCGCTCCTTAGTCCAGGGGTACTTCCAGGTACCAATTGCACTGGCCTGGAAGGGTGACAAGTGACTGCCATGCAGTTAAAGTCAGTCACTGGAGTGTGGAGAAAGAAAGAGCTCCTGGTGACAATTGGACATTTATCCACAGCACAAAGAATTTGGATGTTACTAGCTGAAGTGTCCGGTGCTTGCAAAGCAGCAGAGAGTTGGGGCTCCCTGGTGATGCCACCCCAGTCTCCCTTAGTGGAAGCCACCATTCCTGGAGGAGCTGAACTGGCAGCGCAAGGAAGAATGCAAGGGACTGGGAGCAACACCATTGTGGTGAGGTCACTGCAGTTTCCTCAGGGTGATGTTGTTGCTGCTGGAGGAGCTGATCATGTTTCATTATCACTGTATGGAACCCCGGGGTACACAGTGCACAGGGTGGCTATTGGCAAGTTTTGTTAGCCCCAGAGGCAAAAAAGAAGATGGTGTTCACACTGGATTATGGCAGTTCACAATAATATCTTTCTGGCTTTGTAACACTCCAGTGAATTTTCAGTGATGACTGGAGAGAGTCGTTGGTTTACTTAAGGACCAGTGGATTGTGTACCTGGATGATGTGTTGGTCATTGCTCCTAGATTTGAGGTCGCACTACAGAATGTAGAGTGACTATTCCTGGCTATTAAGTCAGCCCCAGCTGCACCCAGGGATGTATAAAAAAGTGCAGAATGGAATTCTTGGGACATGTAGTGAGCAGAGCTGATGTCGAGACTGACTCAGAAATGGTGAGTGCTGCCTGACACTGTGCAACACCCCATAACCTAACAGAGCACTGGAGCAAAAGGTGTGGAGTTTAAATGGGCCGAAGCCACTGACCATACTTTCAAGGGAATTTGTGTTGGACAAATAACCAAAGTAATAAAGCCTTCATGCTGTACTCTCCCAAGTGCAAGCCAAAGAGAGTCATTGCTTTCTGCAGCCGGTGGTTGAGTGAGCCAGAGCAGAATGATTGTGTCACTCTGAGAGGACTGTTACCTATGGTGGTAGTGCTAAGGCATTTATGACCCTACCTGTATGGTGTTCATTTCTAGCTGCACACAGATCACGCATCACTCACCTGGCTTATGCAGTTTAAAGAGCCAGACAGTCATGTGGCAAGATGGATTTCAGTGCTATAACAGCACCAATTCAATATTCAGCACTGATCAAGGCATATCCATTGCAATGCTGTTGTTCTATCATGGTGTTCATGAGCAACTAAGGACTGCAAACACTGTGTGCACCTGGAGGAGTATAGTGCAGCAGCCACAGCGGCACCCACTGACACAGATTTAGAGACTGTGAGCCTTGATGACTTCTGAGAAATCATAGGTGCTTGGGTGGCTGCAGTCTGGTTAAAAAGTCAGACTGGGTAAACACAACACCGCTTGATTCCACTGTGAAAGCTTTTTGAGCTGCCTGGGATGGACTTAAAGTCAAAGATGGACTGTTGTATAAAGTGTGGGAAGAGCTGGTCACTGGGGAAAAAATGCGTAACTGGTGGTGTTATGCAGCCTATGATACAGAGTGCTAGCAGCAATGCATGAAGATATGGGTGCCAGACACTTTGGGATTACCAAAATGTTACAGCAACTCCAGCTACACTTTTACTGGCCAGGCTATCAGACAGTTGTGGAGTTATTTTTGCACTCTAGTGACCTCTCCACAGGTAAAATGGGACCTGGACAGAAATTACACTCCCCACTTAAGTTACTCCTGTTAGGTACCCAGATGGAAGAAGATGCTGTGGATGTTCCAGTCAGTGAGGCAGGGAATAGGCTGAAGGACATTGTAATGGACAAGAATGGAAGTTGTGTTTTGTTTGTTGTTTTAGGACTGATTGTGCCACCAGGATAGTGGACACTTGGGTGGAGCTTTGGAACATTTGAGGAAGAGGGTTTGTATGTGTGCCATTAGATTGCCTTTTCATGGACCCACCATCAAGACAGTGCGCCAAGTCACACTTCAGTGTTTGTGTGTGTGTGTGAGTGTGTGTGTTCTCTTTGTGTAGTGTTTGGTCCAGTCACTGGTTATGTTGATGGCTTTGTGTTTGCAGCATGTGGTGTAAATGTCTGTGATGGAGCAGAGTGGTCTCCACTATCCTTTGCAGTGTCTTGTGGTCTGAGACCCTTGTGGTGTGAGTTGGGGTAAAATTACCATACCAAGCAGTGATACAGCTGCTCAGAAAGCTCTCGATAGTCACTCTGTATAATGTGGTAAGGATTGGAGGTGAGAGGTGTGCATTCCTCAGCCTTTGCAGAAAGTAAAACACTACTGGCCTTTCTTTGTTACAGAGCTCGTATTGATGGACCAGGAGAAGTTCTACATTAGGTGAACACTGAGGAATTATTGCTGTTAATGATCGACAAGGAAGAGCTGTCCTAGCTTACCAGTCTGTTAGCTGTTGTACCTCCTCTCTGTACCCAGACTCACCATTCTTGCTGATGAGACCCACCATGGTCATGTCTTCGGTGAACTTGATGATGTGGTTTGAGATGTCCATTGCTGCACAGTCAAGAGTCAGCAGATTAAACAACAGTGGACTGAGCACACAACCCTGAAGAGCCCCAGGCCTGGATGCATTGCCACATGTGCTGTTATATCACTGGTGCTCTTCAAGTGGCTGTGGGGGACATTAATATAAACAGAAAGATGGGTGCACTATAGTGTCACCAGTTTCACCTATTGCTGACAATCTGTATATGGAGTAAGTGGAAAAGGAGGAACTAGGTTCCTACTGAGGGACACCAGTCAGCCATTGGTTCAGATACATAGATGACACCTGGGTGAAACAATTAAATCTTTTTGGTCATTTTGCAAATGTGCTGCATAGAAGCTTGAGGTTGTATACAATGAGCTTAGACTGAAACATGTCTTCATACTAAACCTTGTGTCCAGATTACTTACCTGGATTATTGAACATAAATAAAGACATCCACCAATCCTGGTGATGTGTGTTCAGCTCCTCTAGTAATGGCAACTTCAGCCTGGGGAAGCTGCAGTGATCTTGACATAACAACCTCACTCCCAGCCCCCTGGGTTTCAGCAACCACCCCTGGCACTGTGTAGTCAGCTCCTCCAGAGATGGTGCTTTTCCGCAAGGGAGACTGAGGTGCCACTACAGAAGCATCGCTGTAGAGTTGCCATCAGCATCATCAGGTCACAATGTTGCCCCAGCCAGAGGTCCAGGAGTGCCTGTAGCACCTTTCCATCAAGCAGTAAGCACAGCTGTGTCACTGTCTCCTCCACCATCCAGTAATAGTACCCAGCAACCACTCACACCACCATCCTTTTCACCACTGCTGGGTCTGAACTGACAGTGCGGGTCCTCCCTGCTGCTATCTGCTGTATTACGTAAGCATAGGTCCTCCCTGCTGATGTCTGCTCTGCAATGTCACTGCTGGACTGGGAACCTAGCCTCACCCGCTGGAACCATCATGTTGAATGCCGTATCAGCACTCTGCTTTTTGTCATTTTCTTTGCTGCTTGTCTCTAAAGGTCTGGATGCTTTGCTTGTACTTCTCAAAACACCGCCTCCAGTACCCACTTCTGAAACCAATGTGATGTCAACTGAGGAAAATTGCTAGGAAGCCATTTTGAGCATGACATGCTGATTCAGAATAACATAGCTGTATTTAACAGTAATGAGAACCAGGTAGTAATATTCAAACACAAATGGGAATGGTAGGTAACACAAAAGAAGGCCATAAAGTCCAACCCACACTGCATGTCAGGAACTCCCGCTATATCACTCCCCTCTAGTGTCTTCCCAGAAGTGTCTTCCCACACGCTATAATCCAGTTGTGATTGCCACAATAAGTTAGATAAAACATTTATTGAGACTGGAGTGGCTGTATTCATCTGTAACTACCATGGTGCCATCATGGAAAAAAATGCCCACATTGAAATAATATTTAAATAACAAATGGAAAATGAGAATAGTTATTTTGCCTGAAATGCCCATCATCACCATTTACACAATAACATTTGTAGCTAATTACTTTTTCTTTTACATAATTATCAACACATAGGGTGTCTGTAATTATAGTCTACACATGCACTATGCTGATATTACACATACAAACACACAAATTCACACAGTTGTGAGATTATTTTCTTACCTGTGAAAAGCAGGAGTTTAAACAGATAGTGCTTCATCACAGATATGTTGCTGGAGAGCTCACTATGAAATAAGAAATAAGATAACCCCTATAACACTGATAAGTGTAAATAACACTTTACTACACAAGAACACACAAAAAAGTTTTCCACAGTAAAAATGTGTCTACAGAGACATTGTGCAATAGTGATGGTTTAAAAATCAGATAAAAAACAAGCTGAAGATAGGCATGAGGTCTGTGTTTGGTGCCTTAGTATTGGTCATCTCAGAGAGGTGGTTGTTGGAATGAAGGTTTTATACATGACATGCACAGTGATGCTGATACAGACATAACAAGCATGGTTGGTGGATGTAGACCCACATTTCCAAGCATTTGTCAATCAAAATACAGCAGCATACTGTGGGCCAGAAAAAGCAAACATAATTCTAGCTTCCACTACTGCTGCATTAGTGGTTGGGGCATCCTCAGAATCTATTCTCAGACAGATGCATTGTCACAGATAAGCAGAAGGGTGTGGCAACCCTGGCCAGACCATGTGGGGCAACCATGTGTTGCCCCAGTTAGACTGTTGGCACACTGATGGTTTTTTTCATACTGCTTAGGAATCCTAGCATGAGAGCCTTGCTGGGATCTTGTTGACTTATAGCAGTGCATCTGAAAGGAGCTAGGGGCACTTCATCTGCCATGCACCCCAGCAGTCAGATATGGGATTACATCATGTGTCTATTATAAAGCTTACACTCCCTGGCACTAAGATAAGATAAGATAAGATAAGACTTTATTGATTGAATTAAATTTCCAGCAGCATCAATTGTTACAGGGCACACAGAATAGAACAGGTAGAAAGGTAATAATGGTAATGAAGAGAAAAATAAATAATAGAAAAATAAAGAATATATGAGATTAATAATAATAATAAGGAATATACAGTATAAGAACATATATAATATAGGG